>NNCF01128294.1:499119-611463 GCA_002313205.1 Laupala kohalensis | reverse complement strand
TATATATATATATATATATAGTTTGTGTGGACATCAATTTTATGGAGATATAATTTTAAAATTAAAAATTGATTATTATTTAGCTTGAGTCAATACGACATACGAGTATTTGATATATACATGAATTGACATCATCTATCTAAAATATTAATAACATAACGTTTCAATATAAAACTTTAACCTTATATAATCCTTAACTTGCGTTTGATAGAAGAAAATAAATTAAGGAATAAAAACCCGATACTGAAATGTTACACTCACGGTGTAATAAAATGTTGAATTGACGCAAGCATAGTATAGGTACTCTGTCAGGGGGGTAATAATACTTCACTAATGGGGAAAAGCAACCTTTTATGACCGGCTTACGCTTAGTAGAAGCGTACCAAACCCGTTCTCGTATTGTGGAATACCTTCAGAACATAGTAAGATGCACTTGTGGTCCTGAGGTTAACCCTAATAGCACACGTTTGACTGTTTGCTTCGTGGGAGGATCCGACTCTTGAAGACCAATCAGATCGTGAAAAAGATATTTCAGTTATTTGTAAAATTTTCTAAATTAAAAGTGAATTTCTGTGTAAGAGTGAACTACGATAGAATGATTTCAAGTCATAAAATAGTAAAGACTTTTCTTACTATTAGTGGTTAATTTATACCGTTGCTGGTTTTATTGCCACTGTATCTAAAAATGTTACATAAACTGCGTACTGTTGCATAAACACATACCTTCTTTTTATTTTCATCCCAAAGCATCTATAATCGGAGAAGATGCAATGCAAAAGACGTTACGATATTAACTTTCGAACTGTTGCTCTTATAACGTTGCGTGAAAGGTTCTTTAGATGCATATAAAAATATTGTTTAAATAAAGCTGTTGCACTGATTATATTTCGGTGTACTCTGCAAGTTCATGGAGGATAGACCTTTACAGCACACGGAGGAGGTCATGTGGTTAGTATCGTGTTTTGGCCTCTTATGCCCGGGATAGACCCAGTGTTCGTTATATTCCGTCCGGATAAAGTGACAAGAGTTAAAATACCTCATGAGTCATGACCTCACTGGATTTCAACACCTACAAACCAGCCAGAAGCTTAGCTCTATAGCAACAAAATCATCCTCACTGTCATCATTAATTATTAGTATGAGTGCTTAATGACTAATTTGAATTTCATACTAATTATTAATGAACCTTAAACAGATCCTTTAGATCTCCATTGTAATAGAAAGCAAGGACTATTCCCAATAAAAGGAACAGCTCAAAGCGATACAGACAATCTCAAAGAATGAGTACTTGAAATTAGGCGCAAAATGAAGACATAAACCTTCTTTTATTTTTTCTTATAAATATGCCTATAATTTTAGCCTTAATTTAGCTTCTGGTTAATTTAAGAGCCAAACTACAAGACGTTGTTTTAGCTTTGGTCTTGTAGTTTTGATCATATCTATTCAAATATTCCATATTAGACAATAATCCTTACGCTTAAATGTAGACTTTTTGTGAACTGGGAGCAGTATTGTACATAACAATAGAAAACATTTAACTCCCAACTAATTTGATTGACGTTCCGAACGATTTTATAGTTTTATACTTTTGATATGTATAATATTTATCTTGTTTAGTCCTTTGGCACAACAATAGATCAATTAAAAAAAAGAAACATCCAAAAAATACTCAAATAGGTTCCTGATTTAACTAAATAAAACGGAGCGTATCTTCCATATCAAATGAAGCTAACAATGTAACTCTAAACCCCAATTGCCTATAGCATCCAAATTTACTAACACTGCTCTTGCTTCTGCTACCGTTGTCGTCTCTCCTGACACTGCCTATGTTTATGATCCAACTACCGAATTACCTGTGTCATAAACCTTCAACCAGGGCCGCCGTCTCCCACTCCAGGCGCTGTCTGTGCGCTAGATGTAAAGATTGTTAAGAGAAGGCAGAGGAGAAGTACTCGCGAGAGAGAGAGGAACAAATTTGTTCAGAAGAACAAGAATCAAATGATTTTTTTGTCCTCATTTCTAGTAACTATTTGTTGCATTTAATACAAATATGAAATATTTGATGTAAAATGTTTTCATGTTTCTCATACGAAATTGATATGAAATTTCGTTTGTTGATGAATGTCAACTCCACTGACCTTTTTTATTCCATTTTATTGTATTTCGGAGAGGTCCAGGACATGAGGTCTGCTTGTTCGCTTATTATTTGGGTAATATGAGTGAATTAAGGAGAGATTTTGAGTTGTCGAGGAAAGTACCGGGTACGTGAGGCACCGAACCGATATTTGTCACAAGTAAGTGAGGGAAACCCCAAACAGAAACCTCACCTTGTTTGACCAAGAGGGGAAATCGAACACACACTATCCCGCAGTTGATTATCTATTGATACTTTTGGGTAGATACATGATGATGCTTTTTCGTGTAATATGCTCGAGTGATTAAGATATTTAAATTTTACCGTCACTCACACTCTGATTGCCTATACAACCTACTAATATTCCATTCCGTGTGCTAATATATTTAAGACAATCAATTTACGATACAACACTGATATATTTCATAATCACTTGATTATTAAAATCACATATTCACTATAGCCCTGGACAACGAATTTTCGAGGCCAAGACACTTGCCTCCTCTTCGGGTTCTTTACATTCCTTTAGGTTCACCACTACACATATTAAATGTTGATAAGCCAGTAATAAAATATTGTGAAATTCAGATATCAAAATTTAAAACATTAATATTTGGGTAGGTTTGTATTAAAATTCTAAAATCTGCCTTATTGTAAATGGCATTGTACATCTTTCATTCTGACAGGGTGTAAAAAGTGGCCATAGTGAATATGTGATTTTAATCATCAAATGATTATGAAGTATATCATAATTGTATCTTAATTGATTGTCTGTAATATATTTGCGCATTGAATGGAATATTAATAGATTAAGATATTTTATTCACATTCTTTGTAGTCTACGGTCGTTTCTCCCGACCAACTTCAGATTGCTTAGTAATGGGAGTAATAGAAAGGCGCGTATACTCATCCCTCTACCGTGTCCTCTGGTTAATCCTCGCCTTTGACCTCGGCCTTTCCGTTATTAGCCACTGCATTACGGGCTGTGTGCGGGCTGTTATTTGTGTTTGCTCGAAAAATCCTTCTTTTCTAGCACATGCACCATTCTCAGTTGTTTAGAAACCCTCGTTCCTTTACTACGTACTCATCAACAACACATTTACTTCGAAGTTAAACTTTCAACAATTACTCTTAAAATACGTCGCATCGAGAAACAGTATTTTTTGTCAACTTGTGTGGGAAATTTGCATCTAGAGCGATCTTGGCGCGTATTTTTGAACTGCAATTCTTCATAATGTTGGTGTTGACGCAGAAACTGGTATAGTATTAGCATTAATTTGATCACTATATACATTTATGCATCCAAGGTATCCAAAACATAATTGAAGTGCATATGTTACGTACTGAAATAAACGCGATAGCTATTTTAAAAATTACCTTTTAAGGTTTGTACTCTGTAAACACTGAAACACGTGTAGTTTCAACAATTTCCTCAGTTTTCTTTGAAACCCATTATTATTTAACTTCCTACATATTCTCATTTACGTGTTTCGTAAGCGGATGTTTTGTGTTGAACAATTATTGTTGTTGTACATCTTTTTGCAATATGTAATGATACCACATGAATGAGCATATGAGGTCACACCTCATCATTTTAACATTTTTTATGTACTTCAAACAACCCAGAACTTTCACTGCGAATCTTGAATGTTATCATAGTGTACGTACTCACTGTTGCAGTCTAATCCACAGTAATGTTTTTATAATTTTTTAATTGGCATTGTTGGAATGGTCCCTCGCAAATATCTGTAGAGTAAAGCTCACGTAGACATCAGCAGTTTTAATAACTTTATAATATTTTGGTGAGATTCAGACCTTAAGTTCTGCTCTTCCGTCTAACCATTTAAAACATTTACATTTTAAAACAGAAGATGAGGATTGGGAGGATCGTACTTACATTCACCGCTGGGAAGCAAAACTAGGGACCATTCCGGTGTAATATCTTAAGCTATTGAGTAAACCCAGCAAAACCCCAATCGGGATGGCAGCTTAGTGCCTAATTACGAAAAGGAATACATTTTTTTTGTTTTCAATGAACTTAACTCGGATATACTTAAATAAATAATTAAAAAATTATGACCTTTTATGGACGAATAAAATTTTTAATTTTTTGTGAATAGCTCACAAATAATTATTCGTCCATAAAAGGTCGTAAGTTTTTAATTATTTATTTTAGTAGATTACATAATGAACGTTAATAGTAGTTTCATTAACTCGTATATTGATAAAACTTCTAAGAATTCGTTTTTGAAAGTGTGGAATGTAGGATTATAGCATCTGAAACATCAAAATATATTAATTCTAACCTAATCTTTCGTCCTTCTCCTTGAAATAAGATTGTGACGTCATCCGCCTTAAGTCGGAATCCTCCGTATTCACATGCGTTGCTCTAGGAAAATGACGCCACCCATCACAGAGTGCCCATCCGTGGGAGTGGGAGGTGCGGAGCGGTCGTTAAGAGCTTGTAGCCATGTAACTGTTCCTCCACTGCACCTGCTGGAATGCTGTTTTATATTCGGAGCGGGTTACTCCTTGAGTGCAGCGGTGTTCGCGTGAATGTCCTCCACCCCCAGCAGTTACATAGTTCCCCACTCCGAACCCCTCCCCCCACCATCCACCACCTCAACGCTGACTGCAATTCGAGGAGTCGAAAATGAAATGTAGTACCATCAAGTGGTACATTTTATGTACCACTTTCAATTGCCTAGTATTTATATTGTACTCGGAAAAGAATGTCTTATCAAAATTAATAATTTAGTTGTTCTTCATGTCAGAAAAAATATTAAGACGATAATTGCATATCACTCAATTCGAAAGAGAAAAAAAAACTGCCACCATTTTTTAGTTTAGTACTTGGGTACTAGTAATGAGACCGATGAACTATTTTCGTGAGCTTTAGAGGAAATAGAAGTTATGTTTCAATTTTTAAATACTGAAATAAATACATTTCGAAATTTAATAAATTTGAAGTTTTCGTCTTTCTTTAATATGAAAAAGAAACGATGTGATATTTGCCTATCCATCAAGCGTCACCCAACGATTGTGTTGCTACAGTTGTATCGATTCGGTCATTTTTTATCTATATAATATCGATAATTGAATAAGTTTTTACTTCAATATTTCAGTTATTACACAACTGTGTTTCATAAATTTTCTCAAAACTTACATAATTTTTAAAAATAATATGGATGTTAGAAAAACTTTATATCTTCTACGTAAGAATTTGAAAAGGACGTATACAAAATTAATCATTCGTATTCTCGCAAAACATTTCTATTTGAATTTTTAGTGGTGTTTGTGTCGACATTACTAAAAAATATTTGTATACTTTTGTAATAAGAACCTGTACGTTAACTTTCTTACGATCAGTTCAACAATTCCGTAAGATATCATGAAGTTGCATTAGGCGCATAGTTATCTTGTAGCTAGCGTATTATGGGTTTTGTTAAGAAAGCAACTTTTGAAATTTGGATGGGATAACTTCCCATTTTGTTTTACATCTTAAAATAATACCTCCATCACAATTTCAAGTAAAAAAAATACATATTTTAGGGGTCGTTACCAAGCTATAAAATGTGAATCGCCAATGATATTTTTGGACGAAAATACCCTGACATATTTTGAAAAGATATTGGGACATTTATTCTGAAAGGAATTTGAAGGGGAACCCTCTCATTTTGTTTAATGCCGTAAAATGTGACTTTTAACTTTTAAGTTAGGAGGTGATTCCTAAAATTTATATTTGAAACCTACAATTTTGTAGTAGGTCTTATTTTGTGTTGTAAAACCAAGTGGGAGGCTACCCAGTCGAAATTTCCAAAATTGATTTTTTAAGAACCACCCTAATCAGTATGTTTTCTGAACTTCCAAAGATAACATAACATGGAATTAGATGGATCGAGAATGCATACAGCGCCTAATATATAAAAGGCACCAACATGCTACTAATATCCTCGGATGTCAATGACGTGGGAGGTGCAAATAATTATTACGTTACTTCGGAAGCACATTCAGAAAAGGAAGGAAGAAATTTGGGGAGATGTCTATAAGAAGCAGTGACTTAGAGGGCGAACAGAGGAAAGAAATCCGAAGAGCCGAAGGCGTGCCCACGGGGCGTAGCTCGGCGCTTTAGACGAACCTTCGGGGATGCGCACACGCCGTCCTGCGCACCTTCCGAACGAGAAAAAAAAAATCCGCTGCTCGGAGGCGGAGGCGCTTGGTGCAGGAACAGGCGGATTTAATGGAATTTTAAATAGCGCGCACCGCCTCACTCTTTCTCTCGTGCGCTTCGCGTGCGTGCGCCTGTATATGCGAGTGGATACATGTGTGTGTTTTTTCACCGCGGACCTTCCCCGCCGCCGCTTTCCCCGGTGGATGAGACGGGGCAGCTCTTTGTCAGGCGGGCTATGGCGCGCTCGTGGCGATTGCCCTGGTCCGTGCTGTCCTCTCTCGGTAGATGAATTAACTAGGCGGCAAACAATCAACGATGGCGTTCCACAAGGTAGGGTGATGGCGGTAAAAGGAAGAGTTCCTATCCACCGTATTTCCCTCACCCGTTCCCGGCATTGCAAACAGCGTAACGCTAAAGAGGCGCTCGAACTGCTTTTTACTGTGTTTGGGCTGCGAGTTTAATTATCAATTCTCTTTTCAATGGGATTACGATGTAGGAATTAAGACCGCCCGGTAGTGTGTTGAGGACTTTTTTTATTCAAAGCGGATCCCGAACAAGCTGGCACGTGATGCCCAGAAAGGAAATAAAAACCTAGCTACTTCGTGGTGAGGAGGGAAGGAAATGCGTGGGAGAGATGAACAACCCGTATAGTGACATTCTAAGTGACACTCCTGTGTGTGTGTGTTTTTTTTTTGCAAAACAGGAGGCGATTCGAGAATTCTAAACATTTATTTCACTTGACGACTAAAGGAGTCCGTCGACCCCTTTGGTTTGCTCAGGGATGTGAGAAACACATGTGAGGTCTTTGGTCAAGATACGGAATTTTTGATGAGGATCGTGGTGTGGGAAGTGGTCGTGATGACGTCAGGGAAGAAGTGGACGTCGACATCTGATTAGCAGGGGCTGTGGATCGGCTCAAACGACGTATCGCGGTGGCTATTTGCGCATGT
This sequence comes from Laupala kohalensis, assembly GCA_002313205.1. Classification (NCBI taxonomy): domain Eukaryota; kingdom Metazoa; phylum Arthropoda; class Insecta; order Orthoptera; family Trigonidiidae; genus Laupala; species Laupala kohalensis. The sequence goes on along the minus strand of NNCF01128294.1, from coordinate 604,208 downwards.
ACTCGAGTATGTTTGCCCCCGCTGAAGGTTTCTTCGCAAAATACGGGTGTTTGTGAGGGTTTTTCGTGTGTGGTTTCGTATGTGGTATTAAAGACGTTTGGGAGAAACCGTCCTCTAGCGCTGCGTAATTTGGCGACACAGTACGTAAGATTCGTTATATTCGGATTTACTTTATTTTAGTGGACACCGTTTTTGAAATTCCATCTGCTTTATTCCTTAAGTTCATTTATTACAATTTAACATTATAAATATTGTTCACTATTTTCAATCAATATTTCCCCACGACATAATGTTTAAGGTGTGGCAAATTTACTGTGTTTGGGCTGCGAGTTTAATTATCAATTCTCTTTTCAATGGGATGGTCCCTTGCTTGCTTCCGGAGAGTAAATTAGTTTTTTTTTCCCTCCACGTGGTCATACGCAGTTTGTACTGTTTTTTGACAATAAATTTATTTATTTATTTATTTATTTAATTTAAAATCAATAATTTTGGTTTGTGCACTTCTCGAAATATGTACCTAAGAAATTGATCTACAAAGTAATTATGAAGTAAGTGAATACTTTTCGAGTGTCTTGGTAATCTTCATCATATGTCTAAAGAACAACATTCACGTAAGATGATTTAACAATCAAACGCGTGATATGGCAGTAAAGGAGGAAATTATACTGGGAAATTGAAACATTCTTTTTAGTTTCTACATTTCCGATAAAAATAACTTTCACGTAGAAATAATCAGAAAGAAATACTTTTTTAATACAAAAATTTTAAACAAAAATTCATTCAAGTTTGACAAAAAAATGAGTGTAGAGAATATCCTATTAGCCATTGATCCTCCTCAGGGAGATGTGGAATCAAGGTGAGGGGCTATTCTGTAATTTGCGCTTTCCGATACGATCGAGTCGGGGAAGTTGAATCCGATAGAAAGGTATTCCGAGTGAACGGTTGGGAGGTATTCTGTAAGCCTCTCGGAAGCACCTTCCGCCCGACTCGGACTGTCCCGATCGCAGTTGAGAGCTGTTGCCACTTAGTAATGTCTCCACCAATCAGGGAAAAGCGACTATTAGCAGCTGTTGCGCGTGGTAGAACGCACCCACTCGCCGACAACCGCGACACGCCGCTCAAATTTTCGCTTCCGAGACCAAACACCACCACGACGTCGGCGCGGCTACTCAATTTTTCTTACACGCTTGTAAAATCTAAACTACTCGTCCAAATTTTATGATTTAAAGACATTTTTTATCTTCGTTAAATGTACAAAACAAAGAGCCCATTAAATTTGATGATGGTTGATTTTTCCATTCTTAAATTACTCTCTTAAATTGAAGTACTTTAACACGGATGTTTTAATAATTTTTTCCCATAATTTAGGTTAACCATGCTGTCACGGACTTTTTTGTAGAATTCGTTGAGGTGAATAATATTCTCGCTCGTAGTTGTCATCTATCTCTAACTGTTTAGGTAATGTATATTGTTGTATTTGTAAGTGGGAAATGTATTGTGCTACATGGAGCCATAGGAGTTAGGAGTTGGGTGGTAGGCTATTGTTAGTAGGTGGGCCGCTTAGTTGCGTGAGCGAATATATCTCTCCCAAGTTGAATTTTTCCTCCGATTTCATCGACATTCATTGTTATTACTAGTAATCATAATTATTTTGTGTATATTTTTCAACCTATAATTACATATAATTATCCCATATTAATATAAATAAATAAATTTATTGTCAAAAAACAGTACAAACTGCGTATGACCACGTGGAGGAAAAAAAACTAATTTACTCTCCGGAAGCAAGCAAGGGACCATCCCATCAATTCCGATCAAGGGCCCTAAGGCAGAGGCGGATTCAAAAAATTCAGCAAAAATTCCTAGATAAGATAAAAAGTTAGCTGCTAGTTATAATACTAATAGAATGTCAATATGTTTGTAATTTTAAGCAAAAAACTACATGTAAGTTATTATCGAACTATAGATTATTCTGAGTATAGTGCTTAAAAATCAAAAGAATTGAAATAACACTAAATTCACGATTTAGATAATCTAACTTTCAAGAGAAAAAACTGAAAAATATTATTGAATAATGTTCACAATTACATCCAACGAGTGACTAAGATGGCGGGATCCCGACTGGGAAACAGCTTTCCGATGCTATTCCAGCCTCGGAAGCGATTCCGAGAAACCAGGCAGAAGCGAATCCCTCGGAAACATACAGAATACAGTTTTGTGCTTTCCGCTCGGAAAGTGACGTCACACCCTGCGTCACGCCCGTTTCCAATAGGATTCCATAGTTTATTTTATTTTCCCACGTTGTTATTTTCAACAATTCTTGTCATACTCTTGTTTTAGTATGTCGTGAATCTCCTCTATTTCTGAAACGTAAATTTTGAATTTCTCGTATAATTTTCTATTAGTCTCAAATTGCGATTTATTTTCCAAATTATAATGCTCAAAATCTTTTTTCAACCTCATAAAAACCGTCCTCTTTCCTCCCCATACAAAATGCATTCCCAAAAAACACGTTTCGCTGTCTCATCTTCTTCCAAACAAATACACTTGGCACCCTGACGCAAACCTCGTAAATCTTTAAAATAGACATATGCTGATAAGAATTGTATAATCGGAAGATTGTCAAAAACCCAAGTGCAAAGTTAGAATGGTTATTCTATAGCCAATCGTTGTTTGCCGCGGTTATGTAAAAGTTCTACTTGCCGCACCGCCACCGTGTGGATATCTCACGTTGCGGAGGTAACAAAAGAGTTGCTATCGCTCACAAACACTTGGCAAACAACAGAACTCTGTGTGTTTGTATGTCTAACGTTCATCTCTTGATATTGCTGGCAACTTTATCCTTGCGTGAAATTCTTCCGTATACATGGGATTCTATCTACCAATGTGTGACAATTCTTGAGTGAGTATGAAGAAGTAATTAAAGATTTATGACCTTTTGATGGACGATTACCATTTATAGAACACAACGTTTTTACTCAAGGTTTGAGTTGTCGCGACGCGTAACTTGAGCGAATATTTACAGCAAACTACAATGTCTCGTTTTAAGAGTGATCATTTCTGTATAAATAATTGATATAAATAAGTAAATAGGTTTTTTACTGAAATTGATACTGAACATATTTTATAAGTACGATTCTCTTACTTTTTCAGCGCTTTTCTTAAAGTACGTGTGACATCGTAATAATGTTGTTTCTAGATTTTTGTCATTACCACAGTATTATATGTGCCTCTTCATGAGCAATTTATTAATGATTCCTTAATTCATGAAAGTGCCTAACATGAAAAGTGGAAGATTGACTTCGTACACTTATCTATTATCATATTTGTATTGCTTTTTTTTTCTCTTGACCCGTACTAAAAGAAAGATCAAGTACAGGTCCTTGACTCACTGTTTTTTTTTTATTTGATCTTATGAACATAGTTGTTTGAATGGGTTGGCTATCGCCTCCGAAGTCACAGCTCCCACACAGTCAAATTTGGCGCTACACCCCTGTTCTCCGATGTTATGATCAATTCTCTCTTAACAATAGACCCCCCTACTTATTATGATCAGATTATAATGTAATGTCTCGGATGACACTGATAATTAAAAATACGACGAATTATTAATCAAATAAATTGGTTTCTTAATTTAATTTGGTTTTTTAATTCAAATTCATTCACTTGGAAAATTGGGTAACATTATTTTCAGCAAAATTATTTGTCTATATACTTCACTATTCACGTCATAAAATTATGGAAGGTCCTTCCTGAGACACCTTGAAAAATTGAAATCTCAGTCACTAAGAATTGCTCTTAATTTAGAATCTTAAGCTTTTTATTAAATTAAATATTATTGTTAGGGTAAGTAATGTAATTCTCAATGTACTTGTAAATTAATAAACATTAAGTCACGTCATTTCTTATTACATTTATACGTATATTTCACGGTATACATTTTATTCACAAAATCTTATCAGATACGTATTAATTTTATTCACATTTATATGTATGTAAAAAAAGTTATATAAAAGAAATCAGCAAATTTGCGCAATCGGCAGTTTTTAAATTTTCGCAAATTTAAATAATACCACGGTTTGTCGGCCTTTCCTCTCATAAATCATTTTGTGTGAAAATTTTTCGAACAACGTGGACAACATTCACTTGCTACAAGTTCCATGGACTATAGCTTCTTGTTCCCAGTAATAAGCCTGTCTTGTAAACGTACAAAATCATAGTTCTAAGCTACCTGAAAATACATGCTCAAGTATTCATTTTTGTTATACCCGGATACGCCGTTTATAATCGCCCTCGGAGTGAAATCGATTGTTCCTCATGGAACCGGTTCTTTCCCGCCTTCGGACCGGATTACCATATATTTGGTTGTCGGAGTACAAATTCTTCGTAATAACCGACGGTTAATTTTACTGCTTCTGAAATATGTGCATTTGTCATTCAAAGGAATCGGTTATGATTACTAAATGAGATAATTGTATACATTACTCCTTTATTTGATCACAATGAAACAAATGTTACTAATAAGCAATAACAAGCACCTCCCAATGAACGTAAATTCTTTGGCCGACACGAGCTAGCGAGCGCCAGAAAAAAACTTTTCCGAGCCTCTAAATGCAATGTGTAACGTGATTATATGAATCTTCGTATGCTATAAGAAAATGTCGTTCAATTGCAACTAGAATATTGGGAGGAAAATACGCAAGATTATTATCAACTAAATTGTTAATTTCTCGTAATGACTTCCACATTTCTTGTAAATCTAAAAAATATCCTTCCAGATTTAAAGCGAAGTCTAAAATTGTAATTTTTTTAAATTGCGATTATCTAACATGCTGGTGAACCGTAAATTCTTCAAAAGTCCCACTTTTCCCAAGATTTCTGAGGAACCTCCTACAATTAACATCCATATTAACATAACATATTGTATTATATTATTAAATAAATAATGCAAGACTTACGACCTTTTACGAACGAACAGTATATCACAAAATATATACTGTTCGTCCATACAATGTCGTAAGTCTTATTTTATTTACTTCTGAGGATCATCAAACCTTGTTTTATGTTAACTTATTACATGTAATATGTTATTATAAGGTAGTCTCTCGCATATGTAATCTTAGTACGTGCTTTGGAGGACGGAGAACTCTGTAGAGAAACATTTTAAATGATATATGAATTCATATAAAAGGAATAAAAGTTGTTTATCTATTGCAGCATGGCAGTCACTGAAAGTGTTTCTCACAAAATTACTTTCCCCACCTTTTTGCATAAAAGTAACATACCAGTATGTTAATGTAAACAAAAAGCGAAGATAGTCAATAAGTGCTTATGGAATATAATTTGTGATTTTATTGGAGCAAAAAATAGACTTTTTTACGCTCAAATGTTTGTTGTAATGCGCAACGGGATATAACATTTTCTAAAATTACTTTTTGATGAACACAGAAATTTTCTCTGTTAGAAGCTGTGATATTTCTTTCGATAGAGATATTGTCACATTTTCTTTTGTTTCCAAATTCGACCATAAAGTTTAGTTTTCATAATTTATATTTTACATGTTGTCAATTAATGATTATAGCATTCTTATCGATATCTGTTCAAACATTTCTAACACTAAATGAACTATGATGTAAAATTCAAATATCTTAACGCTTTTTAGACTACTTCGGTGTCTAAGGTAACAAAGAATATGTTTTGTGAAACAAATTTTGTCGTTCAATACGGACATGATATTTCGTGGAGTAATCGTATTTTTCCAAAAGTATTTCAGGAATTATATAACATTCTGTTTGTACCAATGAAGAAGTTTCCAAAATTACATAATGGTAATAGAATTATTGCATGAATAATTACAATATTATTTTTGAATGAAAATTATTTTATATTAAAGTAAAACTTAAAGATTTTAAATAATATTTTCTTGCAAGAATGAGGAATACTATTCCTGGCCATCCTGGAATACCATCCTGACCCGGGTTTTGCTCCGGTTTTCCTTCGGGTAGAGGCGAATTTCTTATACAGGTTTTCTAGGTTTTGTCTAGGGGCATGTTTATTGTCATAATAAAAGGTGAATTTAGTGTTATTTCAATTCTTATGATTTTTAAACACTATACTCAGAATAATCTATAGTTCGGTAATAATATGTACATGTAATTTTTTTCCGTTAAATTACAAAATTATTGACATTCTATTAGTATCATAACTCGCAGCTAACTATTTATCTTATCTAGGAATTTTTGCTGAAATTTTTGAATCCGAATTGAAGGGCCCTTGATCGGAATTGATGGGATGGTCCCTTGCTTGCTTCCGGAGAGTAAATTAGTCTATTGTCCCCCACGTGGTCATATGCAGTTTGTACTGCTTTTTTTACAACAAAATTATTACTATTATTATTATTATTATTATTATTTAGGGATGTTATCATAAATTGAATAATTTTCTGAAAAGGACAAAAAAAAAAGAAAAGAATGAAGGTCAATGTTGGAAAATTAATTGAGTTCTTGAAGAGTGTTAATAATTTAAGACAATGAATTACATAAATCACATATTATTTTGCAATAGAAGTGGGAGAGTACTATGCGATCAAGATAAATAAATGAGAACTTACGACTATTTTATGAAAAAGGCTATAACTACATATTTTGTATCTTTTAAATATATCGTTTCGACTTGTGGTTTGAGTTATGATCAGGTGTAAACAAATTGTAACAAGAATCATAAATGTAGCTACAAAACAATTAGGTTTAATTTCATTGGTTTAAAAGGGCAGAAACCGTATTAAGTCGTAAAAATGTATTGTTAATTTAATAGACGTTGATAGTAGAATTAGTGCTATGTAATCGTTGCAAGGACCCACTAGTTAGATATATAATTTGTGGACAATGCGTGCATTGAAAATGCGCCATTCTTCATTTGGTTTTGTGGGGTCAGTATTGCTATCACGAATAGAATATTCATTTATTGTGGAAACCTTGACTAATGTGGGTAAGTAACACCGACGTGGAAGTCGTCCAAAAGAGTCTGCCAGAGAAAGATCTCCGACGTGTGCTTGTGAGATGGCGCAACGACGAGTCCCAGTAGCCGGATAGCGACGGAACGTTCACCGTAAGCGGCTGTCCTCACTGCGTTGTGCACCCGCTGGAATTCGCTACATAAGGGCTGCTGCTCCTGCCACCGCGTGCCTACGGCGCATTGCTTTCGCGACGCTGAACGCGCAGCGCGGCTCCACGCGCAGGCATCTGCTCAGACAGCGCAGCTCACTTGCTCAGGCGCAGCAGCGGCACGTGCTCGCGTTTCTGCATTCGCTTCCAGGTTGTCCAGGAGTTCTCCTAGTATCGAGACTACATCGATACTACTATAAGGAAGAGATTTTTTTTTCTTACGGTGAACGACAAATCTTCAACGATCAAAAACTAATGAACGATGGATGGAAGAAACGCTGAAATATTAACAACATTATTTTTTTTAATATGAATATTTTCCTTTGGGTGGAGGCTCTCCAGGCACTTGCTAGGGGTGGCGTCTGTTCAAATAATATATCTGGAATTTAGAGGTATTTTAATAGTTACGTTCCGAATAATCTACAGTTTACAATAATATGTACTTGTGAATACAAATGTGTTGGCATTGTGTTAACATTACAACACGTACCGTACTACATTTATTCTTATCTGTAATGTTAAATCTGCCTCTGCCTTTGGGCCCTTGATCGAAATTGATGGAATGGTCTCTTGCTTGCATCCGGAGAGTAAATTAGGTTATTGTTCTCCATATGGTCGTACGCAGTTTGTAATTGCATTTTTGACACTATATTTATTTATTTATAAATATGGTATTTATGTAGCATTGAGTAGATTCAGAGTCGAAAAATGCCAAACGTCTTTCTTCATTTGCGTTGATTTTTAAATAGTACTAATAAGCACGCATTGAGATGTATCGTTGGCCAGCCACGTTCAATGTTCACGTTCTTTATTTTATTCATCAGGCATGATTTGATAAATTTTAACGGTGATTTTCTAAATTTGATAAATTCCAAAGCTATTTAATTTAATTCATGTCGTATGATGAGGTTCAGGCCATGAGGTCTGCTCTTCCACATAACCGTGACTTGGGTGAGGGAATTGGGAAGGAGAGATATTTTGGTTGCCGGGGTACTTATGGTACCGAACCGGCAATTGTCTGGAATAGGTGAGGAAAACCCCGGCTGAAAACTCCACCTAGCTCGGCCGAGTGGGGTTTTCAACCGCGAAGCTCCGCTATCGCAGAAGACTACTAGTGAACCACCGCTATCGGCTTATTTACGCAAGAAAGACAAATTGCCTGAAGTGTGTGAAGTCGAGGTAACTNAAATAAGATTTTATATATATATATATATATATATATATATATATATATATATATATATATATATATATATATATATATATGAATACGAGCTTAGCTCCCACGAATTATTTCTCGTGAATTTTGTAATGTTACAAAAATATTTTCCTCCAATCGTCATTGATACCTAGAAAAAAATTATTCATTAATAATGATTTGATACTGTTGGTGTATTATGTACATTATTAGTACCTGTTCTCAAACCGTATTAGTTCCGTAGTTGAAAGGATATCGGCCATAATAATTAATAGGGGTTCGGTTTCTTGCAGTTCTACCAGACAAGTTTATATAGAATTATATCATTTTTCTAGCGTTTCGACAATTTTTTATTGTCATCATCACTGCTTAATGAAAAACATAAGTTAACCCAGTTGCATATCTACTAAATCTCCATGGTGACAGTTAAATATGTGTAGGGTATTTTTTTTCATTTGGTCCTGATGATGACTACAATAAATAGTCGAAACGGCAAAATTATGTAATTCTGTATATATTTGTCTGGTGCAACTGGAAGAATCCTAATCCCTACTTATTAGTTCCGTACATTCTGTTTCCTCAATTTCTATAACAGATCTTCCAAGACAATTACAGGGTTCGCTTAACTACTTTCAGTCTTCACTACCCGATCTAGAAATATACTAGATCCCTCTCGCACTATGTTTTGAACAACGATATTGCACAGTACAACAATACGCAACTTGTGTTTCATTATTTAAACCACCGTTTAAATTTTCCTTTCAGTTATCGACGTGTCATTCACCATTTTCCTCGAAAGCACTTGAGTGGGACCTGCCATCGTCCTTCGCTTTCCTCTATCTTAATGCAAACATTTGCGCTTCGTTTCCGAAGAATTTCATGTTATGGATCGCGTGGATAAAACGTAATTCTGCTGGTGACTCGTGTCCTCTCGCCTCCTTTATCTCCTATTTGCGCTCTTACTAAGACGCTGCCGTGCGCGTCGTCGCCCTCACCCTCGTTCCCTCCCTCTCACAATCACCCCATTCCCTTCCCCACGACTTCCACCTGCCCACTCCTTCGAGAGATAACGCGCTGCAGCTAATGGATTTCTCGTCCGCATTTCTCTCCATATTACACCTGCGAGGAGAAGGTTTGCAAGCTCAATGTTCGCTACTGGGTACACGGTGTTTAAGGCAATAATGCTCGTTGTGTTACAAAAGGCTTGAGATACCTTTTCTTCGTTCCTACTTATAATCTCTTACGTCTGGAGATTTTACTCTCAGTTCTCTGGAAGAATTCACCGAAAATTCAGTAATATGTGCGCAATAGTATTGCAATGTCAAGCATCCTTGTTTCTGATATGTGATTATTGATCCCCAAAATTAAATAAATTACATGAATTGTTGAGGTAAGTTCAGTAAAATAGAAATGTATTTACCGACGTTTCCGAAAATATATTTCGTTTCTTTGGGATTATACGTGTAACAATTATTTCACTAACCACCAACATTTGCCATGATACATCCCTGTTGGAGCATTCTTCCAGCACTTGGTTTGTGAGGGATGAGTGGAAGGTTACTCCGGCATGGACGTGTATCGTGGCATATGTAAGTGGTTACAGAACAAAATAGTTCTATGTATAAACCATGTGGAAGGAAATATATTTTCCGGAACGTCGGCAAATACATTTTTATTTTACTGACCTTACCTGAAAATTCACATCATTTTCTTATAAATTATATTTATATTTGTTCAGGAATTCGTGACCATAATAAATCTGCTACACATCTGTCCCCGAGGACTTAAATAATATCAATAAGGTGCCTTCGTATCTTGCCCAATGGTTTTTTACAACCTTCACTAGGACTTTTAAATATTATCTTAAAATATATTATAAATAAAAATAAATTAAACACTTAAATCATATTCTTAGCTATAAATCAAATCATCTAACGATATTAGTGAAATATTTGGTGGACAGTCGTCTTTTTGCATGGTATGTAGTAAATATTCAAACCTCTTTGAACCATGATACAATTGGAATGAAATAAATAAATAAAATCATATGTTGATATTCCTACTTCTTATGACACCCATCATATTCCACACATACTAATTATCATCCACAAGTATTACATCCTTATTCACCACCTCCATAGTATTACGCTAACGAAATAATATAAACTTTAATGTAAACATGCATTTACGAACTGGGAATGACCACGTGGAAGACAATAAACTAATTTACTCTCCGGAAGCAAACAAGGAATCATCCCATCAATTCCGATCAAGGGCCTTAAGATCAAACTAACCGATTGAAAAGTGAACAAGGCATCTTACTATCGTGGATTACGCAGTGAACCGTTCTGTATCCTCTCTTTCCACTATTTTAATATCAGTTTCTTATGTATGAACGATAAGGTTTGATTAAAACAGTCTTACACGTAAAAGTCTACCTTAATTGATCCGGGGGTATAAGTGAATATGACGTACCTATCAAGTAAGATATTACGAGTACCTAAGAATTTACCTTCTTGTATCTGCGCTGTTTAGAAGATTTTAATCAAATTTTACCGATAGCAATTTAAATTGATTATGGAAAGTAATTGATCCCGTAACGTAATCAAATATTCCAGAAATTAATTGTTCTCCGCATACTCTCTGTTTAGGTAAGACAAATCATGCTAAGACTGAGACGCAACTGAAGCAAAACACGGTGACTTCCGTTGGTTAGATCGACCGGCAGCCTCTCGCCCTCGAGCATTCCGGTTCCCGAGAGTTATCTATGCATGTCGAAGCGGAAGGCGCGATGCAACTGTCTCGCTGAGTGGTCTGGGAAAGTTTCTATTAGGCGCGAACAAGTGCTGGTTGTGACGCTGATGTGTCACGATTTGCAGTATCTTATCCTCCACACGCCAGCCCACTGTTCCGTACTGACTGATTTCATTCGTTCACAGGTGACCTTTCAGCCTTTAGGTGTCCGTTTTATTTGTGTGCGGTTAAGTTGTTACTACACTACTGCTTCAGAAGACTTTAGGAACAGGACACATATTGATACTGTATGTGCGAGATGATGGATCGAAGTTAGTTGTTATATGAAGAATTAGTAAAACACAACACATAGTTTAGATCGAACGTTTTTAATGACTCTTTTATTATATTTATGTGAAAATTTTATACTCCAAGAAAACTAAGACTTTTTTCTATTATCTACATCATCCTATTTCTTCTATCGTAATTACTTTATGGGAGATTTTAAAGAATAACTTTAGTTTAGTTATTAAGAAAAATTTTTAAGTAGGAAACATCCGGAAAGAGAAATGGGCCGTTGCCTCAAATTTTGTTATAATTTTCTAATTTGGTTGTATATTTGATGGCATTGTCTTGAAAAAATATGGTTCGAATGAAATACGCCACAGTTCTTATCCGTCATTGTATTTGAATAATGTAAAATTGATTTTCGTGTTCAAATACATATAATTGAAAGGTCTCCGATGACCTCACTTGGTGTTTGAAGCATTATTTCCCCCCTCCTGATGTTTGTTGTTAATTTCTTGAGAAAAGTTTCTGTTTGACGCAGTGAAATTATGCATTTTCTGAGCATCACAAAATTGTACTTACGGTATTAATGTAGTAAATGTTTTCATTATATATCTTGACCATTCAGAGATATTCGACACGGTAAGGCACGATTGTATGTACTTTGTACTTTTATGGCTCAGTTTCTTCGTAATGTTTATATGAAGAGGTCTCGTGTGCCAAGTATATGCGTATGTGTTTTAGAAGCAAAAATATTTAAAATACGAACCACGTTCTATAGTGTCCAATACAATATATTTGATGAATTCCCCCAGAATCGACTGAAAATGATCAATGTAACTGTTCCTGTCCGACTTTTATTTATCGTCCCGTAAAAGCTCTGTTGCACCCAGCCAGGAAGTACATTGACGGATAGCGTGCATTCTTAACCGGCGCTCTCTCTATAAAAGGTTCACCCCTCGGGCAGGGAGCGCGGGCGGTGTGGCGGGCGCGGAGAAAGACGTTTATTTATGCACACCAAAAAACGAAAGGAGACAAAGAACGACCACACACATGCCGCGACCAGTGCTTTCATTTAAGACATCCATTTCGAATTTCCCGTCGCAAATATCACTCGTTTTGCGACCGTGTAAGCAAAGTGTTTTTGTGTGATATACAGTAAGGCTTTTTAGTCCAATATCCTATAAAACAGAATATTCAATAAACCGGTATCTTACGCAAGGGCTGTTAATTTAAAGAATTGCGGTTTTCAAATCATTTTCATACCACTGTCTTGACGCATGCCATAATTCGTGTAGCTTACATCAGTTGTTCTTTTATTGGAATACTGAATTTTTTTAAATGTTAATGATGTAATAAATAAGTATACAATTTATTCATTCATTCGTTGTAAAATATGTTCTCTGTATAAAACCTCTATAGTCCAATCTAGTATGCTTCAGGTCCCGAGTGTCGGATTACAGAGGTTCTTCTGCAACTATATTCGAATAATTATTATGTATCATTACGTTTCCAATTTTAAGGTTAATAATTTTTTAAATCGTTGGAATTGGTATTGAATTAATCTTTATTGGAACTATACATAGAAAAGTACAATTTTTTAAAAGTAATGTATCTCACTATAGTGGTATGAGCTTATTAGTTTTATTTCCTGAGCATCTTCATGATTCCTCAAGTTGTTAAATAATTTGTGTTACAAAGAATGGAGAACTTTTATAGTTTTCGTTGTTAGAAACGCTTTTGTCTGTTTTTATTATCTTTTTATAAACGCTATTGTATTCCCTCCTCGTTCAAAACAAGCTCGCTTCTTCGTCCTCCTCGCCTCCGCAGTCGGAGAGCGGCGGCCAGCCGGACGCCGCGTAGTGATGGACCGTCACCGCGGGGAAGCCCCCTTCGCCGCAGTGGCGCTGTCTCGCGGAGTTTATGGTAAGCGTTCTTCCATACGTCACGGCGCTCTCTCGTCCGTTGTCTGGCGTTCGTTCGTCCCCGCGTCCTCTTCACCGCGGTGCAGTGCAGGCAGTCGAGCGATCGAGCGCATTCGATCTCTCACGTCCTTCCCTTCCATCCCCCTTCCCCGACACCTCTGGGCCCAGGGGCTTTTGTGGATGCGACTTTTAACAAGGACGACTCCCCGAAAGGTTATGCATTTTTTAAAACGCGACTTCGGAAAAGTGACATTAAAAGAATGCAGTCGTTACTTGCGCTAGTTTCTGTGTTGTGTGGTGTTTTATGCCCTCTGTTGTTTTATGCTGCTGACTCCCCGTCGGGGGCTGAAGGGAGCGTGTTGTACTGGCATTCATCGGATGTGTGACTCAGTCCGATGCCGTCTCACTGCATTACTGGGAAGCGAATGGTTGTGAATTATGTAAGATAGAGAGTGTTCTCTGACTGAAGAATGAAATGTGGGAAATTCCGCGGAATTGTGTAAAACGTTTTTTGAAATTTCAATGAAACTCGCCTCGTATTTCTTGAAGTGGTTGAAGTTTATAAGAGACAAGAAATCTTCATTTGCTTCATTAACGCGAACAAATGTATTAGTGATGTAATTTGTAATTTAATTTTTTGGCGACTAATAAAAATTTGCGTTCATTGATACTTTATTGGAGATATAGTAAGTTCAGAACTATTGAATTAAGTATAATAGTAATGATGACCCCCAGAAATTAAATGTTATGTGTTATAGAAGTAGCAGAATCGATTACCAATGGCATAATGTATAAAAAGGGAGTTAATTGAGCACGTTATTTCGTTATTTAATCATTTTTATCTGTCTCGGTCGTCTAGGGACCACGTCCAATTTCAGTTCCCAGAAAATATGTTTTTTTCCTCCTTCCCAAATTCTTTCACCTTTTTTATTTTTATTTACCTGTTATATTAAAATACTATATTTAAATCCAAAAATAAAATTCTTCTTTAAATACCACCTAATAGCGTCTACATGAGAAAAAAAACTCTTTACAATAATTGAGTTCATTACGTTCTCTAACTATGGTAATGTCTTCTTAGTGCTTAAATATGTATGTATCTCGTTTCGGTCAGCTAAGGACCACGAATGACGAGTGCCAGTGAGGCTCAGTTTTTGTATGAGTTTACTCACTAGGCATATAGTGAATTTTACCGAGATCGAAGGAACAGCGCCTAGGTAGGATCCAGATTGTTGTATACGAGTATTAGAACTGCGGTTGTTAGTCGCAGAGGGTGAACTTTTCATACATCACAGCTATTTAAACTGAGACATGGAAATGAAAAGCTACAAATTTTATCTTGCCCCTCCTGGGAATTGAACCCGGGATGACTTGATAACGAGCGATAACGCTGACACCGTAGCAACGGAGGGGATTCTTAGTGCTTAAATAAAAGTTAATTGGTTCACATTTATATTGTATTGCTAAAGAGTCAACATTAAATCTAAAGAAACTCAGCTTGTCAGAATGTCAGCTATCCTTCCTCATCGGTTCTGAGACCAACTACGTCGTACGAGTATGCAGTATTTCAATTCGGTAGAACTGGATATCTAAATCGGTTAATACAATATAGACAACGGCATTGTTATCTTCAAAATATGATGACAAAAACTAGAATAAATGGTTGTTGGAAATTTTCCTAATCTTTTTATTGAGTCATTTTATTCTTGAAATATTGTCAGCGTTAAAAGAAAGGTTTCGGTGAGATTCTAAATCTTAGAGAAAAATTTCGAAGGTGTAGTACTACTGTATGGAGTTCCTTCACTATTCTCAAAGATGAACCATATATTATAAATCGAAATTTGTGCTTTCAATAGCTCCAGAATTATTTTACCACCACATTGTATAGTAAGTAAAGGGATTCGGATACAAAAAAGAACATTATTTACAAAGAGTTTTTTATTACAAAATAATGTCGTAATATAAAATTAATTTCATTAACTTACAAGTATATGTAATGTAGTGTATTTTCTACATTCTACCTCATATTTGTACAGAAGTTATTATGTACAGAATGCAACAGTTATGACACAATTTTACAACCATTTTGAACTCTTAAAATGAAGGGTTTGGTAGTTTTTGTTTAAATGTATTTTTTTTATCTTCCAATGCTTTTGAATAGACGACAGCGTGGCTTGAGAGACTGTTAAAGAACTTATGACAATTCTAAATTAATTTTATTTTAAATCAAACTATAAAAGAACAAGGAGGTGCTACATAAGACGTAAGATCGCGCTAAGTCTCGAAAATGGTCTTGGTACCTAATTTTTCCCAATTGGTCAATTAAGGAGGGAAAAATGGGATACTTACAAAACGTTACTTTTAAGAATTCTTCACAATAAAATTACTGTATTGATACATTTGTTAATGTTAAGTGCAGAAAATAACACATTAGTTATATGATTATCTGATAAGGAAAGACCTATGTTCCACGCCAGTGATGAAGCTCACTACTCGTGAATTGTGGTGAATTTTCTTTTGGGATAGTGTACTACAATGAGTGGATTTCTATTATTTTCCATTCATTCCATGTTATGTATTAAGTATAATATTTCCAAAATATCTGGGACCCAAGTAGAAACACTGACCATTTTTTTCATTCGCAGAGGATCACAGATCATAGGATTTTTTACTACAGTTGAAAGGTATTATGTTCATAGACGAACCTATTGATCTCATTCTAATAATATGATTATTTTAAGGCGACGCTTCGTACATAAATTAGTAAAAGATAAAATAAAATTTAAAAAATTTAAATTTGCATATCTTTTCTCGCAATAAAGGTATCTACGTGATTGACATACTAGGTTATCCGTCTACATACACTGGAGGAAGATATGGATTACTTCATTCTTGTAAATATTGCGAATAGACTCGCAAGTGCGGAAACCACTAAACTACGAGTTTATGTTAAGCTCTTTTAAACCACTTTACCGAGGACTTACGAAGTGGAATACCCGAGACACATCCCAAGAAATATTGCAAGAGATCCAAGAGTTCGATTCCCGACTTGTCATTTTCACGTGTAGTAACGAAACACGCACACATGGCACAAATATCAATTATTTTGCTAAAATATTACACCATCTGAATGAACCTATTGTGGATGTAACCACATGTCTTCCAACAGTTCGTTAAAATAATAAATATGAATATTTTTATTCAGTGATTTGGTCTATGTTCCATAAACGTGACCTCTAATATTGTCATATATTTTTCTTCTCCCGTAGTACTAAACATATTAGACGTTGAATATAGAAATGTATTATATCAAGGGCGTAGTCTAGTCAGGTCTTTGAACAGCGGGGCAGTGGGGGGAAGTGCTGGAACGTGTCACGAACCCCTGTCAAAGATTCTAAAGCTCGAGAAGTTCGCCAGCTATTTCTAAACTGGCGTTGATTCCAGACTGATTTTACAAAAGCTGAAGTAGTGGCTATATCTCCTCGCATACTTCATCTTCAAATAAAATATATTAGATTCCCATGTGAATTTATTGACATGATATGTGATTTACATCCGAAAAATATGAATTGTATTCGCCTGTTTTATTTTTTTATTTGCGTTTTCATTATTTAGGGGGATAAATGCCTTTCCTAGCACCCCACCGCTCGCTACACCCATGATAACAGTGAAAAAATAAAATGAAATCCTCCATTGTATCGTACCGTGAATGATCCGTCTGTGACGTTGTGAATCATTTTCTCTCCTGCTTCGTCGTAAAGGCCTATCCCACTTTCTTAGCAACAGAACACATGTATCACAGCTTGACGATAAATCCGGTTAATTGTTTGAACAAGTGTAGCACCTCGTCCGTCTCACGTCGTCGGCGCGCCGCCGCGGTCCGCACCGCTCGCTCGGAAGAAAAGTCGAAGCGCAATAAAGCACGAAGAATAAATCTTATCCTGCGGCTGCGGACGGAGTGCTGAGCGTACGCCTTCAAACATACACAGTGGGCCATGGCACCACATAGACAGGAGAAAGATGAATGGGACGCATTCCTTCTTAAGAATCACCTTACATATCTTAGTGTACTTGTTTAAAAATGTTTTACAGTTTCGAAGAAAGTAGTGTCAATTTATTTTCAAGATTTTCTTAATGTACTTGTTGTTAGACAAATGAAGAAACAGGTTTAGAAATAAGTGTGTAATGAAACCAAGAAAGCAAATTTAAAATAAACCAATAATATAAAAAAGAAATAAAATTAAAAAACTAATAATAAACAATTATTTAAGAAGTAATGACTATGTTCGATTCAGGGTTGTTGTAACATCAGGACCAGTGCAGTCTATCGATTTGTGAAATATTAACATTTTCAAGCATTTTGCTAGCCGGAAATTCCTAAGGAGATTATGGGACGGGCCAGTCGCCGCCAAATAAGGAAAAATAACCGCCACTAAGGCTTCCCTTCATTTTATAAGTGCCGAACTGTTTCCATGTACTTCTGACAATTGAGTAGGAATGCCCTCTGAAGAATGTTGCAGAAGCGCGTGGTCAGTGTGAATGTAATATTTCCACAGGATCAAAAATAATGGCCCTCCCGAGAAGGATGCTGGCATATCGGTAAAGACGCAGTGTTCTCAGAAGCTGAGGGGTGACCAAGATGATGTAGAGTGCTCAGTGCGTTAGCGAAGGCGTGATTACGTGACCTCCGCTTCCGTATATATTGGGAGGATTGAAGATCCTCAAAGACTTTTCAGACTTGAGACTTCTGCGGTAGTGTTAGGAAGTTCCCGGGCACTGAGATGTCACCCGGTTAGTATGGTCGTCAGACCACTGAGAATTGCTGCGGTAATTCAATTATATTGCTATTAGGCGCGAATGACGTAACTTGGAACAGTTAGTTATTTCGGTATAGCAACTTGTAATTTTTTGAGATTCGGATGATCTGGGTAGATTTACGAATTAATTGATAACACCAGTATTTATATCTGTGTGTAATTGTTGCTTTCAGATAGCAATGACTGTGTAATAGCAAATTCATACTTGTATTTATGATTTGAGAGTTCGTTCAAATTTGTAAATACGCAGATTTCAATTTAACTTATATTAAAGGAATATTTTATTGTTATTACGCTTGTGTTTGATTGCTTGGGAAACCAAGCTGGTGGCAGCGATCTCTACCATAAAGGTTGTGGTTTATGGTAGAATCCCGCTTCTACCCAAAAAATACCCACATCGCATCTGGGCTTGTGGTGTGGTGTAACAGTTGTGTAATGAGAATCGCTGTAAATGTAAATCAAAAATAAATAATGTACTTGTTGAACATACCGACTCTGCTAGGATCATCAGTGACTTAAAATAGTTTCTGAAATGTTTAAACAAATTTATTAATAAGTAATTCATATGCAAATATATCATTTGGCTTAATAATATTACAGTTATGAGTTCAATCTTAATCTTACAATACTTCGTTTAACCTCTTATATTACACTTTTTTATTTCTTGAAAAATTAAAAATAAATGTGAATGTCAGAATACACGAGCAGTGTTTCTCTGTCACCGTTCTCAGAAATCATCAGTTAGCGCTCTGTTTATTGGTTACATGACAGGTGCAATATGTCAGAGTTTGCACGGACCAAAGCTAGTCAGTAATCATGAAAAGACACTTCCGTCAGTGAACGCTGCACTCTGGTGACATGCTCAGCAATCGCCAGTGAACGCAGTCCGCTACAGATGTTCACAGAGACACATGTTTATGTCAAGTTATGTTATGATTGTTCACACCTCCGCAATAAATATACCGAATATAGTAACAACATTGCTATTGTTATTAAATGATGAGTATCTCAATAATGTACCGTTTTTAATATCACAAATAAATATAATCTTTCATTAGTCACAGTAATTTTGACTATGATTGATCAACATTTATTTTTTGTCGGTTAACACTAGATATTTTATATTAATAGTACGGTAAATACTCAACATACATTATGAAGAAATGAAGAAGTAACTGGCGTTACCTTCCACCAGTGCTATCTTAAACGTCAGTGTCAGATCGTGCTGACAGATGGCTCTGTTTACAGATGGCAGAGTACGTCGAGATGGCAGAACTCACTGATGCCTGTGTACACTCTGCTGACAACAATGACAGATAATATCTTATCGCAAATACTGCACTTGTATTCGTACCTTAAGATTCGTTATAGGAAATTTCGCACAATTTTATGTTCTTTAGGTCGGTGTTTCTAGACAAAAGTTCAGACTATAACCTTACCAGACCCAAAAAATGACTCAATACAAGGTAATACAATTTTTCTTCCTCTCTTTCTCATTTTCAAACTACCGACATTTTTTGTAACACATTCAGTTACCACCTAAGTTGTTTTCTTTAACATCTTATTATTTTTTAATAATTTATCATACATGAATTTGACTTTTTTAATATTTCTAAATTTTCTCTTTTAACCGTCTATAACTCAGTTTTCAAATCCTCAGGCGTAAAAATATAAATAACAAAATCTTAATTTTACATATCATGCAGATGAAATAAAAAACTACCTAGATTATTTTTCAGATATTTAAATTTACATTTGTGTTATTTCAAAAGCATATCATTCACACGAGACTGTAACATAATGATTACGAATCCGTAACTTCTTGATAGTAAGTATGAACACGAAAAAAGATAACGTTGAATAACAGAAACCAAAGTAACATTTTTATGTTTGAGAATATAACTTGTACTTATCACTCAGATCCAGTTATATACTATGTTTTACTGCTGTGATTGGGAAGTGCGGCCAACTCCAGAATAAAATCAAAATCCCACGCACCTCAACTAACAACCCCAGGTACATTTCTAACAAACAATTGCACAGACAACCAAACATATGTACCATCAAACAACATTTCGCCTGAATATTAAAACGTTTCTTTGATAAACTTAACCTACTTTCATCATGACACTTGTCAGATTCCAGCAAAACAGAATTCGTTCTTATCTTCCCAGACTCCATTGCATGAGAAATTTAATAATAATTAAATAATTAAAATATTACTCTTAAACAAATAAGATAAATTAACTTAATCCCCAAGACAAACTGCCTAATTAAGTTGGAGGGGCCCAGAGTGGGTGACCTACCTTACAATGATATTTTCACAATGTTGTATTCTTTTATCATATTATACCAAACTGTCCTGTGAAGTGAACTAGTCACTAATCTTGAGATAAATTAAGAAATAGGACTGTTTTGATTGCCAGTCCATAAAATTGTTTATTGGTTTGGGAGTGTATTTTCCGCGTGGACAATGGATGCTCACATGCTGGTAAAGGCGTAGGATTGTTCCCGTACTTAGATATACACCTCGTCTCTTTTAAACTATCTTACAACGCGTGTAATTTATTATAAAGATAAAATTAGTCTGAGCGGACTAATTCCATCTGCTCCACGATAGAAATAAAAATTAACGAACTCATGTCTATCGTTTACTGTAGTAATTTAAATTTAAGGGATAATTATTTCGAATAATTACAATGGAAGTATATACACGCTGTATTTCATTTTGTATGTTTTTTAATTTGTGTAATAAAATCAGATATCGATTCATATTTCCGTATTCAGGGTGAATATATCGTGTCCCAAATATTTACATTCATTTAAGTAGTTGGTGTACGACACCAAACGTTATTTTTATGCCATTAACAAACTCACAACCCACTTGAGACACTATTGCATGGTAATAATATAAAAATCCCCCTGACTTTTATTTTGTTCCTTGTAGTGGGTTTTACCTTCTTGCAACGATTCGAATATTGGATTTTTCAGATCCTTTTGTATACAGGCCATTTTTTCTTGATGATCGGGCTAAAATTTCGTACAGTGTTTTATCATTTTAACTCATAGTGGGAAAGTCATTTTTTACACACTAGTGTGTAAAAAACCATTAGCCAGTTGTAAATGTAAATTTATCAGCTATGGAATACTTTTGATTTTGTCTATCAAAAACAAGGAAAGCGTACGTATATGTTATGAGTGATAATCGAATATATCAATTGAATATTATAATCAATAAATATATTCTATCAAATACCACTCCTCTGCCTAAAAGAGGAGAGCTCGTGCGTATTTGTGTATACGCATGTGTTTCTGAAAATGATCTCGAAATCGTGATAACCTGGTCACGTGACTGAGACACGTGATCATCTGGTCGCGATGGGTGACTCGTTCTAAACCCACGTTCTCCGCATCAGACCACTGTACGTCGGCGGCGCGGCGCGCGGATCGTCAACGCGAGCGCAAGAACTGGGCAAACAGCGCTTCCTTCGGCGCGTTGGGTTCCGGGAAGCGAGCACGCGGAGACAACGGGCGACGGACGCGTCTGCGGCAGCGCTGTGCGTTCTCGGAAGTGGAACGTCTCTCCACGACCATCTGACGGATGGGATGGCACTGTCTGTGACGGCCTCTTCAATCGTCCGATAGACCGGGATCTCGCCTAAACACTCTTCTCGCGAGTTACACGGAAAACAGTGAGAACAGGGGTTGGATGTGAGATTCAAATCCAAAGGAAGGAAAGGATCTATCCAAACCTTTAGATATGACATCCTAACTATGTAGAATCCGAAACTAGTCATATGAAAAGAATTGGAGAAATCCTTTCCTTCCTTTGGATTTGGGTTAGATATGCAAACCTAGGACTCTCATACCCATAGTCTTTTCTTCAAAACGGTTCAGATTTCAACGTTATGGGGCAAAGAACACGAAACCAAGACTGAACCACATAGCTAGTAAGTCGATCGTATGGATTACCGATAAGAAGAATGTTCAATTACCTTCCTGGCTTAAAGGGGAATGCATGTAGTTGCGGTGTAGTTGAGCGATAACTCTTTGGATTGTCGGCAAATACGCAATATGATAACTTGGCGACGGACTGAGAATCGAACCCGAGACTCCCGCGATGATCTCAGGAGTGTTAACCAATAAACCACCCGTTCGCCTTCCACAACTGTATACCATATCCATCCAGACCCAATCCCGGAAGATTTGAGACATATCCCCATACAGGAGATATAGGTTCTGGTGGAAATGGTGTACAGTTGTGGAAGGCGAAGGTTTAACGGTCAACATCCTGCGATCATAGGAGGTATCCCGGATTCGATTCCCAACTAGTCGCCATTTTTAGATGGCCGTTAGTTTTCACATACTTCTAAGAAGTGTATGCAAAATACACAATATGTTTGACGACAAACTGATTAGTTAGAATTTTCCAATATTGGACCTGATTGTTAGAACCACGATGTACTAAATAACGTTACTTTTTATCGTATGTATGCGACCTCGGGATGTTGCTAAACTCCCTTTTAATTCGTGTCGACAATCTTCGGATGTTTGTGGCGCTCTCCCGTAGATGGTGGTCAGAAACTGAAGCATCGCGCGAGAGTTTCATTTTCTAGTGTAACATAAAAGACAGGGACTTTTAAGTGTAACATCAAAGTTTTATCTAGTGCTAACTTAGAGGAACTACACTCCGAGAATCTGGCTGAGATTCAAAACGCGTGTAGAAAGACGATAAGTATGGTTTGCTCTGGTTGGTCGTAGTTTGAAAAGAACGTTTAGGATGTGATGGATGGATTGACACCAACGGTCAATAAGCATGAGTGATAACTACCTTGGTCGCTGCAGTCCTATAGCTTCGATATTTTCTTGTGGAGCTCCGTCAAAGTCATACTTATTGGCTCTTCACAAGAATATCAATTGCCGTCGCAAATGTCGACGAAATACCAGTTATCTTCAAAAGAGTACGCCTAACAATGCACCACGACTGGGAAGTATGCATGGCCTTGAATGGTAAAATCTCCGAATACTAGTTGTGAGTCAGGATATGTGCTCGTTGTGACCTAGAATAATGTATCACGCAATAATGAAAAATCATTAGTTTTTAGCCTTTCATTTCTGCAATATGGTGTATCCTAGTATTCTATTCCATCATAAAATTCTGTGAGGTACCAGTGGATTCTTGTGTACCATATATCACCCCTAACAGGTTGTAGATTGAAGTTTACATTATTATGAATTCATGATTCTAGAATTCTTGCAATTCAAGTAATAACCTAGAGATTTTATCAATTTTATGTGTGTTATAATGTTTACTCGATAAATGCTTGGTTCTAATAGTTTATTATGATTTATATTAAAACAATTGAATAATCTTCATCGTTGTCTCTTTTCAACATTACAACGAGATCATTTCAATTGAGCAACATTTGGAATACTATTTCTATTTTCGTCCTTATGCAAAATAGCTTATAAGTACCTTTTTGTCCTTATGCTTGTTATGAATACAATTACCTATACACTTTTTATCATTTTTTCATATCTGAATTTTTGCTGCAATGTTTGTTTGAAAAGTATTGGGATCCTATAATTCCCTATCTGTGTTAATACGTTCTCACAAGGCGTTTTCTTAAAAACCACACTGTTCTGTTTGAAAATATATGTTATTGTGTTTGTTATAATAATCATAAATTAATGCATCATTCGTGTCCCAAGTTCTGTTTCATCTTAACGCATGATATAATATCCATTTGGTTTAGGATGTAAACTGAAAATCATCGTTATGTTGAATCTGTTATCCGATGGTTTTAATGGAACACAGAAGCAACTCCGTAGTTTTACGAGAGGCGTTACCACTTACGAACAAAGTATCGAAACAGTTGTTTTTTTTTATTGAAGCTGCAGTTCTCGACATTGAGAGCACATTAAAATATTTTAATGTTCCTTACCTGAGTTGTTGTCAATGTTTTATTTCTGTTTTGTACTCCTCTTAAAACAGAGAAATTTGCTTCACAGATTGTGCTCATTTGTTTCACGTGGTGTTATCAGAATGCATATTACCTGTTATCACAATTTGATGGACCTATCACTACGAACTTTGAGGATATGATCAGAGAACATGCATCGGCTATTAACAATGACATTAACACAGAGAAATTAATGTTCACAGAATGGAACATGGAAAAAATTTTCTCCTGTTAATTCACCGATTATTAAAGAACAATATGTTGAAAAAAAGTGAGATGCTCAAATAGAAATGAAAATTTCGGAATTAGTATTTTTTACTGAAACTATGAAATATTTTTTACATTCAATGAACATAACATTTAATTTGAGGTACATGGAACCTCTACTCTAGATATTTTGGGTTTAATTAGACTCGTGTCTTTTGATGAAATTACAAGTAGGATGCAGTAAATGAAACTGTCCTATTAATGAAGTATTTACAACATCTAGTGGAGAATATTTCCAAATAAGTAACCCAAAATATTTAGATACTTCCAATAATTAATTTTGGTAATTTTTAAACGTTTACTTCTCTCTTTGTTAAGGAAATTCGTAAATTTGGTTACTAATTACTCCAACGACTCTTATGTTCATACATTTGTGGCAACCAAAGTGCAGTGAACTGATAAAAGTTTTATAAATATCTTTAAATATTAAGTTTTTAGTTAGATAATATCGAAGTCTCAATAAATTGATCAACTATCAAAACTATTTATGTGAGTGTTCTTGCAATTTAAGGAAATGGAATTGTATTAGTTCTGATGAAAGTAATATTTGTTGTTATCTTATTATTCAATATTTGAATTAATGGTTGAAATTTATTTTACATTTTATATCTCAATGTTGGAACTTATTTTTTAAGCTTTGTTGGAAATAAAATGAAATTCCGAGATATTTTTCGCTCACTGTAAGAGTAAAAGCTCATAAATACAAAGGTTTCAATTCTTTTTTTAGTACAGTGATTTCAATAAAATCTTAAAATCTCAATTTATACTTCCTACCTATATTTTTCTTTTTGAAATTCCGAAATATAAATTATGTTATGGTAAACTCAGATGGAGGGTACTGGTCACCAAACTATTCTCTTCAACCTATTGTGAACGTGAAAGGAAATTCTTTTCTTCTGGTTCACCTTCAAGAGCAGCTAAGTATGCGCAATGTTCTGGTTTTACTGGCGCTTCGCCCACGACTCGCCTGAGGCGCTGCAGTCGTCTCGTCTCTTTCTTTTGCAATTAATTGCTAATAAATTGCCCTGGCCGCACCGGGCTCTCCGAGGACCATGGAACAGACCGGAGTCGTCCTCTTTACGACCGCGTTATACGACTCTGCAAACAAGACACACGGTGATGTCACTCCGCGAATTTTTCTTTCCACTTTCTTCTTATTTCTCTACCTTACTCTTTTTTGAACGTTCCTTTTATTTCTTCATCATGATTTTTATTATATATTATTAATTGAGAACGCAGGAGCAAGAATGGATTAAATATGAAAAGTTTATTTTTAGTTAGAGTAACTTAAAATATTTAGAAGACTGATTTACTCAATCACTTTCTGGCAAGTTTTTGATATTATTGCATTGATTAAACAATCATTTAAGAACCGTGATGTGTATTTTTGCATTAAAATTCAGAAACGAAAACTCTTCAATTTAATTTATGAAAATATTGAATTATTTGTGTAATTTTGTATGTCATTAAGCCCAACGTTTCTAGGTGAAGTCAAGTGATTTAAAAGAACCGATTTGTCAAGAGTAACTTTACCAGTGGAAGACAGTACTAGAAATAAAAACGAAATATTTATATTCACTGTTGCATTACCAGAAAATCAGCATTTCCAGTCATTTTCTTCTTCTACTGGCAAATTTTCAAATTCTATACCTGAATCCATATTATTATCCTTAATGACCTGACCCACCAGTATATTAGCTTTGGAATGTTGATTATACAACTATTACCAATGCGACCATGCGTAAAATCGTGCGCTGCCATGTATTGAATCACGAACAGAACTCGTTGTTAATCCATTATTATTGCATATAGAGCACCGGATAAACTTTGTGTGAACGGGGTAAGTCGAGTTACCCTATTCTTGTAATTGCATGTTTAGTTTTACTTATACAAGTACTCCTATGCACATTTTTGTATTTTTCTCGAAATTGTTCCAACGCTTTTGATGTGAATGTAAAATGTTTTTTTTAGGAATGAAAAATAGCGACTTAACATGGTTAACTTTGTGTACAATTGTTTTGGAAGTTAATTCATATTAAAATATGGGTGTGGTTGATTAAAAATTATTTCTGGAGTGTGATTTCTTTATATTTTTTCCGTGTGGAAACAGTACTCGAAATAATTACTCTAAAATAACGAAGAGATATTCAAGAAAGTGTAAATTTTCAATATTATATACTTTAAATATGCTATCAACAAAATTTCATTTTAAGACGCTCAATTATTTTCACGGTAGTAAGACCCAATTCAATCTATAACAAAGAGTGGCATTGTTCTGACTGAGTGACATTTAATTACGCAGAGAAAACAACGTTTAGAGTTAGGAACTTGAATTATTGCTCTTGTATTTAGTCGAAGTGACAGGATTTTTTTGATATTAATGGAGTCAATTGAGGTGAAATGTGATTTTCGGAATTTCCATTCTTACTAACGAATTAAATGCGATGTCATTTTTTCTTTTAATTTGCTATTTTCGTACTCACTAAATGATATCCTAGGTTTAATAGAAACATATTAAACTCTCATACGAAATAGGGGTGGAGTACGGATATATTTATGGAAACAAATTAAATAAAAGTTCATATTCTCAGAATTTTACTTTCGAACCATTTTTGAGAACTGTACATTTAATTATTACTGATATAAAGGATTTAACCTGTCCAAAGAAGAACAAATCTACTTAGCCTCTCAATCAGTTTCAAATGAGTACCAAAATATTTGTTAATTTTCTGATGATAAATGTCCTCTACATTCCTAAGGATTTCATTTGAATGACGTTCTGCGACAATGGGTACAAGACTTAGGGAGTATATGACTGAGTCACATGTTGCTCCGAGTCAATGTTAGCATTATATTGTATTTGAACTTGAATGCGTTTGCTGAGAGCGATAGATGATCAGTCGAGCCAATGTTTGTTCTAGCTACCTGTGGATTCACCTGATCTCTTCGGTTGTGTCACAAGGTTCAAAATATCGTTCATTGTCGTTTCTATTTCATTCTTTAAGTTTTTCTGTTGCTTTTGGGACTTCCGCGAGAGTTTCGATTAGTTCGATAATGATTTACAATAAAAGAAAGGATGAAGGAGAAAGAATATATATCGTAATTTGATTTACACAACAAGTAATAACGTAATTGTAGTACACTAAATTCTGTCCTTACGGATTTTTTATTGAATAAAAACTATGTCTAATAGCAAAAAATCCCAGGCTCTTGATTAAATAATTTGACATTTTTAAACAACTACTTGGTAAATGTAAAGAAATACTTAGTGCAACTGTCATTGATTGTCGTCATTGTCATTGATTGTAATTTCTTTCTTGAACTCTTCCCTCTCTCCCTCTACTGAAAAATTATCACTAAGCGAACTCTCTTTCATCTCGACGCACATCGATATATCGACACATCGATACCTTCAATCACTTGAATGCAGTCACTTAAGACACACCTAGTGGGACATAGTTCAATTGCGAACTACATGTATTTCTGGAATGTATTGCCTTTCCCTATGTCACGCTTGTGTGGGTTTTGGTGTATGATAAATTCTTACACATTTTGATCGAAGTATTAGAATTTATATCATATTTACATCAAATTTATAGTTAGCCATTGCAATAAATATGAAATATATTTAACTTACGAACAGTAATATCTCGACCGAACTGAATGAGATTTCCCTCGCCCTCTCTAGGTCAATATCGCCTCGGTACTTTACATTTCCCGTCTACCCAACGTATATCCTTCTCAATTCCTTCTCCCGAATCATGTGGTTAGGTGGGAAAGCAGATCTGATGACCTGAACCTCGCCACATCCTATAATGATACAATACATAAACAATAAATGTATAAAATATCTCTTTAAAAATTCTTGTGTTTGCATGAGAAACAGATTCAGAATCAAACGAATTCGCCACCATTGCCCCGCCAGATTGTCTTCGCTTATTTGACTGAAGTATACAAAATATAACAAGAACGCAATGTGTATTACATTGGAACTTCTACTAGAATTAACTTCCATTATATAATCAAATTAAGTAAATAATTAAAGAGTTACGTCCTTTCGACGGACGAATTCTACATATTTTGTGACATAAAGATCACAACATTTCGACTTCTGTTGAAGTCGTCGTCAGGTTATGTTTCTTTAGAATTTGTACCACCTTCCATTTGAGTTGAAATATTTTATTAAAAGTACACGCGTGAGAGAACATACGTGATACTTCGTGACAAAATTTCTATATTGAAAAATCATGTCTATGTGTTCCTTCACATTTTATTCGTAACTCATTCCAGTAACTTGGCTCATCCTTTTGTGAGACAAATTGCCCCATCCGTCACACACGCGTCTTTCCCCGTCCTCTTCCTTCCCCGCCAATCAATGCTTCGGTGTCGAAGGGTTGCCTCAGCGAACGAATACAAGGGACCTCTTCACAGATGAGTCACCCTGCTCTCTACCCTCACGCCGCCCGCCTCGCTACTCGTCCGCCGCGAAGCTCGTGGAGGCCCAGGAGGTTGATTGTCATTTTCCTGCGCTTCCGATCGTATTTCGTTTTCTGATCAATTTTTAGATGGAGGCGCGACTTTTTCCCCGACGTGCGCTAATTCTCGGTGACCGGACGACCGGACGCACGGTGAGACACACGGCGCCGGCAGAGACGATGAGGGCTGAGGCTGGATCGCTGTGATGGGGACGAGGATGTGTACAGTCACTTGAAGGTTACAATGGCATTGGAACTTCGCGATAATCTTCAATATTCATCAGAGGAGAAGGAACGGTTCAACATGTAATGTGGGACTGCGACATGTACTTGAAAGTAAGAGAAGAGTTCATAAATATCTTGAAGAAAAAGAAGGAAGACTGATTGAAGAAAGACAAACGAAATGATTGAAAATGAAATTTTTTTCACTAATATATACAGTACGTGAAGTTTGTTAAGTCTAGTCAGAGACGAATTAAAAAAATGAAGACAAGATGTTGCGAAAAGCCATTTATATATCAGATGAGTATCGGATCCAAATGCCTAGGTGAAAATCACGCAATAACAATGACCATGCAGTAGACAAGGATGTCTTTATTATAAGACAAAAAATGAAAATAATAATCATCATATGATAATCCTATTGTTATCCAGGGATCATTCTATAATAAATACAACTCAAATATTCTTGTTTATTTTGTAAATGACATCCCCAAAATATATCTATAAATATCCATTCGGTTACGTCTAGATTATTATCCAAAAGGTCAAGATGAGTATGAGTTTTAATCTATTTTTTCATTAACATATTAAATTCTCCATTTGATATGGAGAATTCCTACGAGGTTCCAGTTGGTTTCGAAGGACGTGTGTTTCGTATTACTGTTTCTTAAGGATCAATTGTCATCTGCGCGTAATATGTTGACTCAAAAATTAAATTAAATGTAATTAATCTATAATAATAAGATTATTTAAATTCATTCTTTATTGATGTTCTTTGATCAATTATATTTTAGTTCAAGAAACGAGTTCCCTCTTTAAGTTTAAGTAGAGTATACAATCTCATCGGAAGCCGAGCTCCTGATTTTGTCTCGATAGAGGCTAGATACCTAACCCGCTCTTTACACCACCACCCCCCCGCCACCACTATCCTCGTCTGCGTCACTGTACCGTCCACCCACCTTTCCCTCTCCCAACCCCGAGGCGTCCCGGAGAGGCATCGCCGCCGGAGAAAGCCCCGCGCATTCTCATTCCCGGAAAACACTTTTTCCATCGCCCTCCGGCGTCGCAGCGGACTGATTGTTACGTTTGACGATGAATCGAAATTGAATATCCTCATCGGATCGGAAATGAGAGCTATAGACTGGAGTTCGCCCCTCGCCTTGCGACCGAACGCCGCTGCCTCGCCGACGCCAATGTCACCTGGCCCGACCGCTCTGTTCTTGATGAGGATGAAGTAGGATGGGGGGTGAGGAGCGATAAAAAATTTTTTTGCGTGGGAGACAAAGTAAGAGCAAATTGATACAGGTATTTAACCGTGAATGTGATCCGAAAACGCAGGAATTTTGAAACATTATATAAGATATCCTCAAGACGATGTATCTACATAGACCCTATCTACATATAAGCTGAATAATTCCGTATCATGGAATGATTTGGGGGAATAAAATATTTGGCGTTTGAACATCTTTATTTGGTGTGAAAAAATTGTTATAAAGATCTCAAGTAGAAAAATGAGAAAATTAGTTATAATTATAAAAAGGAATAATAATCACAAGCAGAATGTGATTGTGGTGAAGGTGATCAGACAGCTCAACATATGTTATGGGATTGTGACAAGAAAGAGGGCATATATGATACTTGAAAAAGGAAGAGATATTCAACTGACGGAGTGAAGAAATGATAAAGACGAAAGAGAGATTTCAGAGAGAATGTAAATGAAATGGGAACGATAAGAGATATATTGAAGAAAGAGGAGTGAAGAAGAAACAAGAACAAAACAAAAGGCAAGACAACAAAAAGTGAGACGACGTTACGAACACAAATACAGGACAGACATGAATCTGCCGAAGCCGAAGATGTGAAGAGAAAAAATTAAGGATAGAGAAGATTTGCAATGACAATGTAATAGGCAAGGTGGTCAATAGGCCAATACTCTGTAAAAATGGGGAAAAATAAATATAATAATCGTACGAGCCGGGAAAGATGACGTTGTAGAATTGTGTGAGTAGAATCTCGCGCTCCGTTCCCTTTCTCTTCCTTTACGTTCAGTTTCGTGCTTGCATTGCTCACATCGGTGGACTCCTCTCCAAGCAACCCTTTCCCACGTATATGCCTTGATCCGACGACGATCCTCCGAGCGCGGATATGCGTGTGGAAATTGGCTGAACGCAGCAACGCGTGGAGACCCAGTCATAGTGGCGTGGACGTGCTCTTTCTCTCTCTCTCCCTGTACGGGGTGTGGGAGACTCTTCGCATCGCGCTGGCGCCCCTTGGTCTTTTGTGCGTTTGTCACCCTGACGCTGCGGCCGACTCGAGACCCTCTCGTGGAGTATTGTTTCCCCCTTGTTACGCTTTCTTTCGCTGAATGAGAAGGGTGGCAATGGTACACGGTGCCTCAGAAAATATTATATCGTGGGTTGGTTTTCTCGTGTTGAAATTCATATTATAAGTACGATCTGGCCGATTTTGTGATCGTTCCCCGAACATAAGAATTTTAGCCACTTCCAGCCCGTCTCAAAGCTCTGGAATCAAATTCATCCCGGTGGGAGGGGTGAAATCAGTCGGAGTGTGCTTCTGATCACATCTTTTATATCACTGATGTCAAAAACGATCACGTGCCTCATAAAAAGAAATTTCGTTCCGACCCAGTCATGGAGCCACTTCAAATCTTAATCTGTGTATCCTCCACGTTCATTTCAGTCGATTCTTTGATCATTGCGGTGCTCGATTTTAGAGTTTTTGGCTCCAGCGCTTGTACCCCGCATCATTCTATTCACCTAGTGATGTGTTTTGAGTATAGGTAAAATTGGTGTTTCACTTCACAATTATGTTTTTGACGTGACAATATGTAAAGTTTACGTCTTTACACCATTCTGATGTTCATTTGTACCGAAGTAATTGAAGATGAGACGACTCCAAATAACGCTGACTTCGTTGTTTTAGAATCTCGTTCCTCTTACTTGCGACGTTCCCTGCTTCCTTAATTGCACAGTCCCCTCAAGACAGCAAAACAATTTGCGGAATTAACTATTGACTCGGAAATCTTCAATGGAAGAAATTTCCTCATTATCTTGCTAAATTATACGACGCAGAAGGGAAAGATTCAAGCTACTACGAAAGTGAAATAAAATCATGAAGTTAATCATGTAACTAGTTATATCGATTACACAACAGAATTTGATGACCGAGATTATAGTACCTATGAAGGAGAAATAATATGATTTCGCAAAATGTAATGGTTCTTTGTCTTGAAACCGTGTAAATTGTAACAAATTATTTTTCTATTATCTTGTTTTTACAGTGAGGTATTTTACTTTATAACGTTATTCAAGTAAATTGTAAAATGTTACATCGTATATTATTAAAAATTAATCTAGAAAATCGATGATTGTTTGACCTTATCAATTGTTTGTTCCCAACAAGATATAAAAGTTTGATATACGTAAGCAAAAAAAAAATAATCGGACGCGTGAGCTCCAGAATTAGACGACACATTACCTACGTTGTCCTATAACGGTAAGCACTTTACTAGCCAGCGCACCTTCACAGGATGTTTACAATTCATTTGCATCATAAAGAGATACTCTGAAGGTGACGCAGCAGAATGTATCTGCGCAGTGTAGTTTCGCAGTTCGTCATTAAGAAAAATCCCGTCTCATCTATCGTGGCGTGTGACACGTCATCGGCACTCTGTCGCCTGCGGAGCGAAGACCCGCAGATTTCCCCAAACGAGGGATACATAGTAAAATCTCTTTAGTCCGGCATTCTATAATCCGAAATGTTCTATAATCCGGCAATGATCGTTAATTTTAAAACTTAAATGACACAACCTTACCGTTTTCCATAATTTGTAACCGTAATCATCATATCCATTAATACGCTAATGTCCCCCAGATTTTTCGTTCTTTTTCTGCGTATCACACAAAAGACGTATAGTACGTCAGAGCATTAAAATATGTATCTGCAGGTCCTTATTACCTTCACCTTAGATTTTTTTTTTTTTTCGAGATAATAACACTTAAAAATTACACCAAGAAAAGATGCTACTTTTCTCATTTATTTTCAAACCGCGTAACTTGATTCCTTTATTCCTGACAATAGAAATCACTGACGCGTTTGGGAAATAATAAACAATATTCGTATAGAATTGTACGTAAGATGCGTAGTGCTCCACTGTATGGTATCATGTACTATTCATAACTGTTTTGTGTCCTGTTTACATTCTTAAAGCTAAATATGAAGCCGAGTGAAACTTATCTACAAGTAGAATGAAGGATGAAAGTAGTATATGCCACATTACTCAGGTAAATAAAATAATATTGCTGCATAAAAGTTAACATTAATTTCCGTACAGAATATAGGTTAGATTAAATTTTCCGTGCGATTTGATCGCTCAGAAATCTAGTCTCCATTATTACAAAAAGTTCTAGATTACGATAATAATAGAAATTTTAAATGGGATGCTAGTTTTCTTATTAAAAGAGCTTCATTAAAAAAATGTTGGTGCATTTCGTTAAGTGTTTTAAAAATATAAATGATAGATATGTACAATATAATAATATATGGATATTAATAGTGTTCATTTATTATTAAACCATGTGTTTTAGAACAGACCTCTGCAATCCGGAAAATCCCTAATCTAGCACACCTTAGGTGCCAAGCATACCGGATTAAAGAGGTTCTTCTTTATGTGTTATTTGGAACCACTCCTCAATGTTATGAACATGCTCAATTTGAAAGAAGACTTACATTGTGAATTAAAGAAGAAATTATAAATTGTTTGTGCAATACGATACAGGGAATTAATGAAGTGAATAACACAATGATGTTTACGTTAAGGGCATTCTAATCGATGTATATCAGCATCCGCTTACATATTGCAAGGGAAGAGAGTTAAAATAAAAATACTTTCTTTTATCGACCATGTTGTAAACGACCCTAAAAAATGTGTCATTCTTCTAGTACTTATGACGTAATATGTGGGATTGATGAGTTGTAATACGATAGCCGACAGCTAGAAGAGTGTGCATTAACAAAGGTTTATTTGACAAGAGATAGGACCAGGTACGATGAGAAACCTTTGAAATAGGTCCTATATGGTCCTATGATGGCGTATTTCAGTGAAAGTTGAAGGGTGTGAGAAAGTAAAAGAAAAGAAGTACATTAAAGCTTCCATGTAACGGTAACCATTTATTTCAAGTTTTCATTTTGTGGTTCCCACTATGTAACTCGGAAAGTTTAGTAATGTAATCTCGTCAGTTTCAGAAAAAATAATACTTTACTGTTCTCCAAAACCCATGATAACTTTCCATCAATTAAAGTACGGCAGATAGTTATACAATTTATAAATTATATTTTTATATCCCTATTATTAATTTTCCAAACATCCTGTACTTCCCAAATGCTAAATTTCATTATTTTCCTCCAAGTTGTTAGCTACACCTGCATTAGATTTTTTGTACATTTATTGAAGTATTTTGTGATAAAGAACATTTGGTATATTTCTTCTTTCCTCTTCTTCCTCTTCTTCTATTACTTCTTCTCTAAAACATAAGAACCCTAAAAGAATTACGACCTTGACTTCCTTAACAACTGATGCTCTTTCTTTCCTGTGGTAAATGTCCTCTACACAACTTCTAATACTCGTCCTCTGGGAGTTCTCCTTTACATCGTCCAACCGTCTCAATTTGGTCTTCCTCTTCTCCTTCTCCCAAATATTTTTGTAGAAGAGGTATTCTCAGAAGTTCTCTGGCTTCTGTTAAGATGTCCCAACCATTCCAGTCACCGATTCTTGATCAGTTTTCCATTAGTTAATACACTGACGTAATTTTGGTTATTAACATCTGTCATATTTAGTAACACCAAATTCCAACTTCCAATTTTATTTCGGAGAATAATAAGTTTTTATTTAGTCCCATTTGAAAAGAACCCATTTTACATGTATAAGGAAGAAGAGTTACTCTTTGTCTAAATTATTAGTTTTATGGTACCAAAGAAATTATGAGAGAAGCTGTGGGAAAGTTGCAAATAGATGAATTGATAAAATCTGCCATTTGTGCACGTTCGTGTTTTTTCATCGCAATTTAAAACATATCTGTATGAATGCAATAATTTTCCTAAATACCCACTTTTGGGGTTCTTAAAACAGCTCTTGGAAAATACCCGGGTATATTCTGAATTTTTACTTTCCCACGCACTGGGTATATATATCCGACCCACATCTCTAATCGTAGCGCAACTTTGGACATTGCCTGTGGCGTAGTACATCTTAATCGCTGTACCGTTTGGCCCTGCTCACCCGCTCTCTTGCCACCCCCGTCACCGCAAACCTCTTTCATCGCACGGAGACCTCCCGGGTGCAAAGGAAAAAGGTAAAATAAAAACAACAATAAAAGAATGGCGGCAGTTGTAAGAGGAGGGTGGTGAGAGAAACAATTTGATACTAGAACAAAGTAGATTGCTGCCGCGGTCTGTGCCCTCGCTCTCCGCAGCCATTCTGGCAATGACAGGCGACAAATTAAAACATCGGCTGTCATCTGTGTTGCCGACGCACAACAACTTCTTGTTTCTTTTTTTCCTTCTGCGAATTTTTATGCGCGTAGTGAAGGAAACGAGACAAAGAACAAGGTTGAGTAAAAAATATTTCGGATAAAAATTATACTGGATAATATAAATTTAGAAAATTAAACAGTAATAATAATAATAATAATAAACTAATGATAACAATTTATGTTATGTCTGATTATGCTATATTTTAAAGATATTTTGTGTAATTTTAACAATAGTAAATATTTTAAAAATATTTTTAAAAAAACAATAAAATTGGTATTGGATTCTCAACTCGAAATTTTAATTCCCACGAGATAAGATAAGTATTTTATGACTTTATTTTTAGTAGATGTCGATAAAAATATTTCGAAAACAATATATTGTTCCAACGTATTTTTCGGAGTATTACCCTGATAACCGGAGATTATTAAAATCAAACAAGGGTTAATCTCTAATTTTATTACATTCTGTTATCTTTCCTTTATTCAGTGCAATGCAGCAAAGCCGTGTTTTACTCTAGATTATAACCGAAAAATATTTGCTATTTCTAATTCGACAAACTCAAAGATGCATCTATTTGAAAACAATATTTCACGTTACCTTCTTCTCCTCTCTCGGTTTTATTTGGTGGATATCAATGCAAATCAAATGAGTATCATGCTATCAGCTATGGATCAATCATGTTCATAGAAAGCTCTCCGTAAATTGTCTTTCTGCTAATTTCTGAGGAAAAAATAGGTAGTTGAAAATATTTCCATATATTTCCTTCAAAACAATTCAAACTGTTGTTATGAAATTTACGGAATATGTGTGTTTGGAAAGTAATTTATCATTGCTTCCGTTTTAGAGTATCATTTTGCAACTTTTGAAATATTACAAAATATGGATACATATACGTAGCCACTGGAGCTCCTCTCCCTAAAATTTTATACATATTAATAATCTTTATGAATTTACTTTTCAGTACTAAAACAATAGTTTATGTTATAAAGTCATTAAATTTAAGTATGAAATAATCATTTACGTATCTAATTTTTATTCGAGAAACGTTCGTTCATACACAGTTCTTGTTCATAAATAATTGTAGTGATACTATTCTTTTTTTTTTGTTATTTATTAATTCATAAGGGATTTATAGCCGTACGACGGCCATCATGTGTTACAAAAACAACAAAAAATGTGAAAACCAGTTTTGTGAATGTAATCGCACTTTAAATTTAAATAAAATTATATAATACATCCAAACATTAATTACTAGGCGAAAAAAACTAGTTCTTGTTTATCCCTAAATTGCTGAAGCATTTTGCAACATATTGGCGTACGATTTCTTTGTCCCACTTTGCAAAAGCAGAGACTGACTAATTCATATAAGATGGGGATCGTCGAAGGCTGTCTTTTTTGCTTGGCGTGCTGGCTCTCAAAAGCGACCCACGCTGAACGCAAGCAGCAGCAACCGCTTGCGAGTGTAACAATGCCCATCACCACAGCAGCTCCCGTTGTGTGCGCTACGAACAAAAGACGACGCTCCCTCCTCACACTCCTCGTTTGTTGACCTCAGTCGCGGGAGAGTAGACTGAATCGGAACATCTCTCATAGGAACTTCGTACTCAAAGGAATAGTACTCTTTCCTCATGATAGTCCAAATAGTGAAGTAACAATATCGGAAATTTTTTTTTCAGTACTCTTCTACAATTTAGGTCCAATACATAATCAAATTAAATAATTAATTCAGGACTTACGACCTTTTATTTATTTATTTTATGCCTTTTGGCGAGGTTCAGGCCATGAGGCGTGCTCTTCCACCGAACCGTGCGACTTGGGTAAGGGAATTGGGAAGGAGAGATATTGTGTTGCCAGGGAACTTATGGTACCGAACCGACATTTGCCTGGAGTAGGTGTGGGAAACGCCAGCTGAAAACCTCATCTAGTTCGGTCGAGCAGGGTGTGAACCCACGCTCTACCACTCAGCGGGATCGTGGAAGCAAAGACGCTACCACTGGACAACATCTGTCGTTTTTAATGGTTGAACAGCTTTTAATCACAAATTATCTACCGTTCATTCGTTAAAGATCGTAAGTCTTGAAATATTTATTCTCAGTGCCGTCTCGAAATGATACGATATTGACTAAAATAATTTTGCAAATATGGATTCTCCCTGTACGTATTTCTTAATTAATATAGTTTTAAATTTATCATGATGACTTCTGTTGAAACTGGTTGTATTTATAAATAAATCGAAGCAATTCGTTCAATAGTCATCATCATGATCACCTGTAACTGAGATCGTAACGTTGTGTAATTTTTGTGTAATTTGCGCTTGTTTTTTGTAAATACAGAGGTTATTGAATGATCTGGGTCGATTTATTCACTTATTCTTTTATAAATATTAAATTCGCCACTGTCTTCGATCGGAATTGATGAGATGGTATCTTACTCGTTGCCGGTGAGACTATTAGTTTATTGCCCCGCACTTCGTTATTCTCAGTTTGTAACTGAATTTTTGACAAGTGTTTTTTTCTTCGTTTCATTGTTCAGTAGTATCTCTTGTTTCTTCAATACTTTCTCGCGTAAAAGTAGAAGATTTTGTAAAGATTTTACCGAATCTTGTGACTATATTTCAGATATTATAAATTTTTTCTTCGTTTTATCTCAATATGTCTATTTGCTGTCTTGAATAAGGAAAAACCTTACGGATAAAAACTCATTTTGCAGAATAAAGAATTCGAATAAGTGAAGGTATTTAAATCGAAGATCATTAATTCTAGGTTCCTATTGATGAACTCTACCAGATCTGTAAGTTTTTTGGTTAATCCAAACTAAAGATATTTCTCGAATATTCGTATTCAATGGCTGCTTTAGTCTTCGCTGTCCGCGAAAGATACCCACTATAAAATCAATAAAACCTGCTTTTACTGCGAATTTATTTAAGACGTTAAAATTAAATCTGTACGGTGCCGTGTTGTTTATTATTTGTGGTAGAATACAAATTAACCACAATATGCATTTTTCTATTAAAGTAATAAAGTTTGTATAGATTATAGAAAATTAATGCCTTAATAAACGTTGCTAAAATAATTAAATAACTTCACTGACACGAATCACTCGTCTTTTAAATTATTGCATGATTTAAAAACATTTTTCTATTTACACAATTTTTTCACATTCTCACAACCATTATAAACCCATCTATCTATATAGGTGAGATAGTGCGTGCCGGATGCGTTTGTCCTTCTATTTAGAACTGTAGTGAAACAATCTTTACACGAACAATATGGTGACCACAAAAGTCAGCTGTGAGCTCCACCGCCTCGAAGGGAAC
Source organism: Laupala kohalensis (assembly GCA_002313205.1). Taxonomy (NCBI): domain Eukaryota; kingdom Metazoa; phylum Arthropoda; class Insecta; order Orthoptera; family Trigonidiidae; genus Laupala; species Laupala kohalensis. The sequence goes on along the minus strand of NNCF01128294.1, from coordinate 565,289 downwards.
GCTGTCGCGCAGTGCGTGACAATGGATCGCTAAATATGCAGCGCGCGCGCGCCGGAAAAGAGCAAGGGTGAGAGAATGAGGTAGCCCTTAGGACAGCGAAATCGTCGACGTCTGAGTTAGCGAGAGGACAGAAGGCGATTGTGGAGGAGGAGGGCGACCGACAACGAGGGTCGTGGCCCGTGGACACGGAGCCAATTAACGTCGCCGACAAGGAAGGGGGCCTCGCCTTCGACTTAATTGGACACAATGGACGGTCGCGCCTCGCTCTCCTCCTATCTACTCTACTACTAGACAGCGTGAGGAACTTCGCGCTTCCACACGCTACACCAATGTCTTTACTACGACCTGTGATTAGTCGCGAAGCTTTTCCTTTATTTTATATTTCTGTAAGTTTTATGTACATAGCGCTCTGAAGTTATACTTCCTACATTTCATTGTCATTCTCCTTCGCTATTTCAGTATACTTAGTTTAACAATCACGTTATTCGGCATATTATTCCACGTTTTGTTAATAAATATCTTCTTCGACAATTACGTTTGTTTCTCATTCATTTATTTGGTTACTTTGTATATTGCTAATTTACTTTCTTTGTCTTATTTTTGTCGTGTTGAAAGAGTTGGAGAGGAGTTGCATTGGGTTGTCTGGAAATCTAAGGTACGTAACTTTACGTTGATCTGATGAAAGTAAGAAGGGGAATTGAAACCTCATTATCCCACGATAATACGTTGAGACCGAAGTCTGTATTTAGTGATAAATTTTCTTTGTGAAATTTTAAATAATTGTTTGAAATACGTAAATGGGATTTATCTAAGTTGGCAAATTTGTATTGCTAATGAATCAATACTGGTATGATGTATAGGGCAAACATATTTATTGTTTTTAATCTCATGAAAACTGTTTATTAATTTGTAACGAGAAAGAAATGTATTTTCACCATATAAGACTCTTGGTGATATATAATGAAATGTTATGTTCTATTCAACAGCGCTGTCAAAGAATTGAGAACTGAGATTTTAGTAGCTGATGACCACTACTTCTCATCATTGTCCACTCTTCTGCTGTGCCAGCAACTCTCCTCTCCTGCCTCTGCCTCGAATCTGAGCCGTGCTTTGACTACAGTTTCTAGCTTCAGAGAAGACCAAACTCCGCCCCCCCCCTTTCCTCTCGCAGTCTTGGTCTTAAACCGCAGTGCCAAGTCCTCCGAAGAACATTCTACTGACGACGGCGGCGCAAACGCCGACAAACTTGGAAGGTGCCTCTGACAGCCCTCAAACTCAACAATGCTCTAGACAATCGAATCCGATTACGACCCACGACGTGAGGTGAATGATTTCATGTTCATTATTCCCCACTAATAACCTCTGTTGTTATGATCATCGCAAAAATGTTGATTATATGTGTGCAACTCTCAAAGTTAACGTAATTTGTTATTGTAAAATGATAAAATATTTTATAGTGAGTACACATTTTTGTAGAATGTGGTAGTTTTTTATATCCAACATTCACAGCAAAATCACTAGTAGCACACGTTTTTTAAAAAAAAATTTCTTTTAATCATTTTGTCATGGATGTTGGTATAAAAAATTGAGGGTTCAGAATCATAGAATATTAATTGGTTCTATAGCGATTCATCTGGCATAAATTGTAATGTAATTTTTTATTTGATAAAACACAATGAAAGTTCGTTTCTTAAAGGAGCAGATATTTAATTTCTCCGTTGGTGACGTGAACTGAAGTAAGAATTCTCTTTAAAAAATGTGCTCCATTTTACATTTATGCAAATCTAAAAAAAATCTCCAATTTCAAATAAAACAGAGCTCGATCGTCGTGCGTTGAGTCACAGTGATCTTGATCTTTTGATGGGCTACGTTTTTCGAGTAAGTAGGATCTGCTAAAATCTTTGTGAACTGAAAAGTTTGATCGATCGCGAGTATTTTTAACGTTAACTACAACTTTCTTCGATGGATGTGAGAATCATTTCTCGCACATTATTGGAATAAATATCGTCCATTTACGGACTATCAATCAAATAAATTAATTACATTCAATTAGAGAACATGTCTTTTAGGTAGGTACACTCAATTTTCAATACATCTCGGTCGATGAGCTCCTAACTACACGGCAGCGGTGACATGTAGAAGGGGACCTCCAGAAAGCATAATAGCTCTTGCCTCCACCGTAGTCAGTGGGGTCTCTGGCGAATGGGGAGTAATTGGTTCTGGCGAAGGGTGCTTCGTGGGTGCTATACCAGTGGGGGAGTGGGAGATGACTATAATCTTTGTGGAGATGACAGAAGTGGCAAGTCAGAGGTGATGAAGTGGAAGGAAAGAAATATGAACCGAATTCTATGCTACGACACTGATTAAGCCCAACCAAATCGACTACGATGAGTGGGACAACTCAAAGTGAGCTCATAATTATGACAGCATACGTGAAATTGATTTTCTTAGATTTAAAATTGTGATAGTGATGATCATTGTGTGATTTTGTAATGGACAGCGACGTAGAACAAACGAAGTGAATAAGGAAGGAGTAACGATTCATTCGTTAAGCGAGCGATAGATTGTGCAGGAATCTTGGATAGTATAGCACAGCTCTCTTTTAACCTGGATTACAGCACAAAGTTTGGAGTACTGGCGACCAATTGTGCAGTAGAGAAACTTTCTTTGCCAGAAAAGTTAAATGGAGACAGGTTACTTGACATGAAATAGATGTAACACGATTAAGATCAAGCATCCAGACGAAATTAATCCATAACTTTAAGTTCTTTCAATTTATTTTCCATTGCAGATTACAGAAAAGAAATAATAATTATATTTTACACGACAGTGTAAAATACCTTCATAAATAATGAATCATTTTCTTGCTTCTTGGGGTCATTGAAGAAAAGTATTAGGTTAGTATGTTCCTATCGTTAAAAAGAAGATAAAATTTCCCTTGCAGAAGGGAGGGAGGCGCCAGAAGGAGGAAAGAGGAATACCTGAATGTATTTTTTAGTACAAGAAAAAAATTCTTTCAAAGAGTTCTCATTTTGCGATCAGTCCTCCTTAGTTCGGAGGAGGTGCGACCGCCCTTACAATCCGTGGCAGTGGGTGGCAGTCAAGGCCTCAGTCTGAGGGGTTATGCGGTCGTAGACTGTGGCATAGGGGCGTAAGGAACGAAGATTGCGAAGGAGGAAATGACAATTTGTGCAAACGTCGTTAGGTGCCGAGAATACAATATGCGACGTCGTCGTCGTCGTCTCTGCCCCCATCTCCCTTTCTCACTCTCCGCGCCTCGCATGCGCCCCGCCGCCGCCGCCGCCGCCGCCGCCGCCACTGTTTCGCTGCGAATTGCGTTTGTCTGTGCGAGAGACGGTGACGTCATTTGCTGCTACGAACAGGCAACTGTCTTGGAGGCATACTCGATTTGCGACGCTTCAATCCACTAAGGCTGTCTCCCTTCGGTCGCGTAGGGAACCTCCACAACAGAAACCTGCACAATTATATTCACTATTGTTTGCTCGAGATGTTTGAAGCGTTTACTAATCCTATATCTCCAGCGCTGATAGGTAGGATTTGAAATTGTAATATTCGCTTTCAATTACGTTACCATTAAAGTAAAATCAATAATAACTATTAATCCTTAATAACGTAATTTATATAGGTAATTGTGCCGCATTTTTATAGGTTTTCATTTCATTTCGGATCATGTTCCGAAAACAATTGTTATCCTAAAATGTACTTTTTTGCGGATTGTCCATTTTTCAGCACACTTGGAACTATGACCGCTTTATCAATTTCTTCTATATTAAATATATCAATATGTGAGTATATCTCAATTTCGTAGACTAAATATTATCAAAATATTTCTCATCTACCTGACAACGATCGTCAGTATAATGAATGGAAACTTGTAAAGGGGAGATATTTAAAGAATAAATTAGTAAAATAACAAATATAAATTACATTTTGTAATCCTATTTCAATAAATTTTCGGTTTGAGATAATTTTCCAATTTTGTCACCTTTTTACTATCCTCAATCTCTTTCCTTTCCTTTGTGTATGAAATCCTTGTATTATTTGAAAAAATTGCAAAACAATCGAAATTGTTACAAATAAAATAAACAAAACTCACGAAGTACAAAATAATACATGGTCAAACAATACAATTACACTTCAATAAGACACATAATATAGTTTAATGCACAGTCAATTTGAAATATTTTGACTATAAAATATTTATACAGATACTAGCTAAACTCACCCAATATCTCCTGCCAGTTTGAATTTCTCTCTTCCCAATCATTTCACACATTTTCACATAGTTTCATAAATAGAATACTAGTAGATAAAATAAAATAATTTGATATCTTTACAGAGAAAGTACATCCTAATCACCGTCCAATGACATTGTCCATGCTCAATAAAATACAATTGTACTCTCACGAAAACTTCGTGAATTCGCGAGTAACAAATATTTCAAAAAAGCATACTGACTCGTCTAGACGCCTCAGATTATTTCAACAACTTCGATATATATCCGTCCAATGACATGGATTTGCATACAGGAAACATTCAAACCTTCATGTTTCGTAATTAATTATGAAATATTGTCTTGTTCCTGACAAAGTAATTACAAGACTCTTATATCATAAGTGTTTATTCTTTTCATAGTTTAATACTCAGAGAGAATAATTTTTTTTAAGTTTAAAAATATGTGAATTTATAGACCGAATATTCTTATCATTATGTAACTTATTCCTCTCAAATTATTTCTCACGACGACATATGTTGCGCCACCAGACAACTTTTAACAGCAATTCTTTCACTTGTTATTTTCCATACTGTTCCAATGCAAGAAACGTAATCGTGAAAAGTTTCAATTTGTTTCTTTTATCTGGAGAAAGGCAAGTGACCACCTTGCTTGTTCTATTAATATTACAAGGCTCATTTACAATTATTACAAATTGTTCACCGCATTGTGTTTTCGTCTCCGTGCGTCATCTTGCCCCTTTCAGCATTCTCGTCCTTCCTCCTGCATCCTCGGGGAAGAAGACATAGATCTACCATATAATCTCATCTTCCGGCCTAACGTTAAGAACTAACGTCTTCACATATCCAGTTGAAATCAGTTCTGGTTATTCACATTGTATCGACTCAATAATCTTCTCTCTCACAATCTCATTAGTCCTTAAACTATATTGTCAATCCCTCATCTCGTCTTTTATCATCCCCAATAACGTCACATTACCGGGAAATTTCTCAAAAAACTGGGTTCTTCGTTAGATGCTCCACTATATTCTTGATAGTGAACTTCTCTATCGTCTTCATGTATCTAATGTACTCACCACACTATTTGTCGTAAGGATACTGCCGCACATGACATACATGGATGTGTCATCTTCCTTTTCACAACACACAATGCACTGTTTTTCCTTCTATTCTAAGGAGATAGCTTCGAAAATTTCCTAGCCCACTCATGAATTTCATTAAATGCATGTTAGAAGAGAACCTTGTTTTATTCTTCTGTCCTTAGCGCACATCGGAAATATATTTATGTCTCGCGTCCATTTTGAGACTTAGTCCACCTTATTTGCTAAAATACAAGTATGTTCTATTGTTTATGTATTAGATTTCTTCATATCATTTTTCCTTATTAGCTACTACTTTCCGAGATCCGTCTCACTTCCTCCGTTCTCTCCGCCGCGCCACCAACCGCTCATCCCGAAAGCGGATACGTCTTCGCTCCGCAATTACACCTTGGCAGATAATCACATCATTAAGCTCTCGATGCCGACCCGCTCTGTGACAGCCTCCACCGCCCTCTCCTCATATTGTCTCTCGCTGGCTCGCTCTTTAACGGGCCACTAAACCGCAATAAACTTTGATTTTATTGCTCATTAAATCAAATATTTAGCGGTACCTTTCGTAATTGAGGTTGTGTCTCTCACCCCTCTTCCTCCCTCTCTCCACATCGTCTTTCTATATCTCGCTTCCTCTCGTTCGCTCAATCTCTCTCTCTCTCGTCTGATTTATTCAAATTGACTCGGTTAAATTCCTCCGTGTCAGTTATAAATTGCAGAAATCGTCTTTCTCCCCCACCATCTTCGCCTCTCCATTCCACTCCAGAAGCTAGCGGATAACGAGAAGTCGTAGCCGGTTTGGGTCCGGCGGCTGGCCCGAGAAAGTTCTCCCGGAAACGAGATTTCAGATAACCGGAAGTGGGATTGTGGTCGACGTCGTTTCGCAGATTGTTTCCAATAGGAAGCATCTGTCTGGATTTAGCCAATTACGAAGCTAAGTTAATTAGAGGGTGATAAGTTTGTGATGTTCTGTCGGCTGGGATATTGGGAGAAAATGAGCTAGGAATTGGTCATTCCGTTGTTCAAGAATATCGTGAAAGAGAACTCTAATATAATAGTGCTTTTTAATTAAATCAGTATTCAAAAATAATTGTGACTTCTTTCGGTTTTTGATTTCCTCCTCTCACCTAGATAAAATTTAACCCCATTTTATTTTGGTATGGCCAAAATGACTTCCACATAACAATAGTTACAAAGTTAGATTTTGTCTGTTAGAAAGATAAAACGATCATAATTTACCATTCACCTTTCGTAAGAATTTGATACATTCTCTGTGATACGGATAAATCGTATTTTCTTTAAAATAATTAATTTCTTGTAACAGTTTCATCTCTTAACAATTTCTTGGTTAAGCAGAACTAGTAATTTGAACACTTTGCATCTATGGAAATTTTGCATTCTTGATTTCTATTTTGGTCCAACTGGTTCTTTCCCATTACGGCCGCTTCGTATATACGCCCCTAGGAGCATAAATTGGCATGAGAGTTTACTTCCGTCTCCCATACAGGACCTGTTTCTTAGCGAGTTGGTAAGGTCATGTCGAGTATCCTGTTTGTCCATGAAGGTAGTCTTCCTGAAATCACATATGTAGGTGCAATTTACACCATTCATATAATAGTCACTACGTTGAATATACTTATAACCAACTATACTTATAACCAACATGTTTCTGATATGTTTCTTAAAATAAATTTTATTCTTTCGAAATCCCACATTTCTTGTGGTAGAAATGTATGCCTCTTAAGCGTTGAATGATTCGAGTCGAGATAAACAGTTACTAGTTATTGTTAAACGGGTATTAATAAATAAATAAATTTATTTATTTATTGTCAAAAAAGCAGTACAAACTGCTTATGACCACGTGGAGGACAATAAACTAATTTACTCTTCGGAAGCAAGCAAGGGACAATCTCATCAATTCCGATCAAGGGCCCTTAGGCAGAGGTGGATTCAAAAATTTAAGCAAAAATTATATATAAGATAAAAAGTTAGCTACGAGTTATAATACTAATAGAATGTCAATATGTTTGTAATTTAACACAAAACATTTATTTTACATGTGCAAATTATTATCGAATTATAGATTATTCTGAGTATAGAGTTTACAAATCAGAAGAATTGTAATAACTCTAAATTCACGATTTATTGTTACAACAAACACGCCCCTAGACATAGGCTAGAGAACCCGTATAACAAATCCGCCCGAAGGAAAACCCGAACAAAACCCGGGCCAGGATGGGGCTACAGAATTAATGTACACAATCGTGCCAAAGTTGAGTACACATAAAACAAAAATTAATATGAACCATAAGACACAATCATGCAAGAAACGAAACCCTGAACTTCATTCCCCTCTCATGACACTAACCTTCAAATTCCTTCCCTCTCACCCCCAACTCTCCAGGGTACTACTCCCAACAGTTAAAACCCTGAGAAATTCTTTCCGTCTTCTGCCGCCAGTTCCTGGAAAACTGACTGCCCCACCTCCCCNCCACCCCGCAACCCACCATCACTTTCCATATAATGACCTCCGTTTGGCGCACTCCACGCACTTGCCAAAAATTTTCCTCAATAATCAGGTACGTAATTTTGTCGGTTTGCTCACTCTGTATTACATATATATTTTTCAGTGTACGTTACTGATGATGACTGCTGTGCAGCCGAAAAAGCTTTCTAACAATGAGCAACATACAAGCGTTTTTTAATTTATCATTCTTTGAAAATGTTGCTAACGCTCCACAATTACCAAGTAAATAAGAAGTTAGCCATTATAGTGGAAGTCCACGAATTTCTAAAGAATGCAATTTGGGAAGGAGAATTTCGTGATCGATGACATCGAATGATTTGGATAAATGAAGAAAAACACCCTGAGAATTTTCTCCACGGTCAAGAGATGTGGTAACATCGTTTGAGAAAGAAAATATGGCGCTTGTAGTGGAAAAAGATTTCCTAAAACCGTGTTGTCAAAGAATAGTCTTATTTTTTGATAAAAATGTCTAGAAGACGCTTATAGAACAATTTTTCTAGGATTTTCGAGAAAGTGGGTAGTAAAGATATTGGTCGGTAATTTCCAATATTAAGTTTATTTCCTTTCTTGTGTAAAGGTTTCACTTTAGCTCTCTTAATTATGTTGGGAAACACCCCTTCCGATAAAGAACTATTAAAAATATTTATGAGTGGATTCAATATAGCGTGGGACGAAAATTTAACAATAAACTCGGGTATATCATCTATGCCTGTTGAAAATTTGTTTTTTAATGAGCTGATGATTCTCATGACTTCACTGGCGTTAGTTTCAGAAGTGAACATAGAATTGGGAACGTGGGTGAATATAATTGGAGGACATTGATTTGGATGTATTGAGTTCGTTATTTTACCAACTTCTGAGAAGTAAGAATTAAACAAATTTGCGGTGTCCTGAGGATTTGATACGATTTTTCCATCGTTTAGTAGAGAAATATTTTCTTCGCAATTTTCAGAATTTGACGTGTAATTTTTAACGATATCCCACATGACTTTCGTCCGGTTGTTCGATTTTACTACCTGCCTGTCGTTTTCCATTACTTTAGCTGCATAGACTACTTTTCGAAGAATAGTCTTATATTTATGAAATTAATCATGGAATTCGGGTGGTTGGTTACAGAGTGTTGAAAAATAATAAAAACCGTGTTTGTTTTTTGAAGAAATTCTTATCCCTTGGGTGATCCATCTATTGTATTAATTCTTAATTAACTTGCGTTTTATGGGAAAGCTAGAGTTGTAATGTTTTAGGAATATTGAGATAAATGCATTGAATTTGTCGTCGGTGTTTTGGCAATTGTAAACATCTTTCAATGTTTCTTCACGCAAATAATTTATAAATATGGATTTATTTATGTCATTAAACTCTCTTGTAAATTTGTATAGGATTTTAAGTGGTTTTAGTTTATTATTAATAGTCAATACTTGAGCAAGGTGATCACTGTATCCGGCGACAAACACTTGAGAGAAATATGAAATTCCATTATTGGCGATAATTTGGTCTAGCAATGTTTGAGATGAACCGGAGAGGTGAGTGAGATCGTTTATCGTAGTAATAAGATTGAAGGAGTCGGTAAGATTCTTGAATCGATTAATTGGTGAATGTGCAGAGTCTTATGTACTCAGGAAATCGATGTTTAAATCACCACATACAACGATAGATTTAGTAGATTTATGTGTTGGCTGGGTTTAAAAACAATTTCGAAGTTCCGAAAAAATATGTTAATCTGATTGAGGAGGTTTATGAAACACAAAACAATAATACCGGTGTCGGTCAGATTAACTGCAGAAATTTCGAACACACTATCTACGCAGAAGTTCTCGTAACCTGGCAGTAGAGAAGATAAAATATCATTACGAACGTAGATACACGTACTTCCGTGGGGATTTTCTCCTTTAAATTTTGCCGACAGTAAGAACTTGCTAAATAATAATTAGAAATAGCAGTATCATTGATCTTGTTAGTTGAAAGCCAATGTTCTGTGAGGCATAGAAAATCAAACGGATTTTCGTGTATCAGAATTTCGATGTATGTCAATTTGTGTGAAAGGAATTGGATTGAAATTAATGCAAAGTTGAAATAGATTGAAATTAATGCAAAATTCTTAACTTTCAGATTGACATTCATTATACTTGAATTGATCCGGAATTAAAACAAGAACATAAACTTGTTCTATTAGTTCTATCGGTTTATGAAGTTATAATTTAAATGAATCATTGTAATGTACGTTTGTAAGGAACTAATATTAGAAAAAAACTCACGTGCAACGTTTGTCTGATACTTTTTTTTAACACTTTGTTTTTATTTTCAATTAAATTTATTTTCAGACACTCAATATACCTTTTCGATTATTACAGTGTTAATATTTCCTTAAGACCTATTTCCTTACTGCTTTGATTCTTGTATTAAGTTATTTTTTATTTCACTTATCATGAAATTATGTTATGATTCACGTAGAACATTTTTTTCAAATGTATTAGTTTTTATTCTGACTTATTCATTTTTTTTTCATCTTTTTGTTTCCATTCCATTTTGTGTGTTTACCAATCTTTTTTCTGTGTCTCCCTCTTCGCCAATTACCCTCGATATTAAGAAAGCCATTCTTAAGCAATCGCGCTTCTTCGTCTCTTTTCTATTCTTTTGTCCCGCTCGCGGCCCCTTCTTGACCTCGCTCCTCTCGCCCGCGCCGCCTTCTGCTACTGTGCGCGTCCGTGGCCGCGGCCGCATTCCACTCCATTGTTCGGCGCGCCTTTCCATTGTGATGCTCTATCGGCCGTCAGCGACTGCTGTTGTGTTCTCCCCTCCCTCGCACCTCTTCCCACTCTTCTTTCTATGAGATCCTCACAATGCGACCCTCACTCTCGTAACCGCATAAAGCGGAGAATACAATGTCTCACGCGAATACGTGATTTTTAATTCACTCCTCTTGAATATCTGTTGGAAAATTACAGAACGCAGGGCAGCTTTATATTTTGAGGTTAACGTTTTGTTTCGTTTTCTTCGGTTTTTATAAGTATATGCTAAATTTCCATTGATCTCAAAAATGTTTTTTTATTACTAATTTAATGCCCGGAGTAATCATTTACATTTAAATAAGCCATGAATGTTTAGAGCATACATTTGATGAAATATATCATTGAGTTAAAATTATAAATTATAAGTTATTTCAAACTACCACGTCATTTGTGCTCCAGTCGTAGCATTATCTTAACTTATTCTCTGATAAATAAATAGCTGTATTGTTGATTCTTATTCCTTAACTAAAAACTAATAAACTACAATATATGAATTACAAAAAAAAAAAAAAGCACGAGTATTTATTAAATCACTTTTCTCTCATCATTGAAGTGGGTATCTTATTGAAAGATACGGTGAGACTACGAAACACGGTTTATAAATCCTATTTTTATAAAAATTAGATAATATAATAAATAACATTTAATTTAATAGGGATAATATATAAAACATTAATTTAAAAATCGGATTAGAAAGGAAGGTTTTACCACATTCTTTGTTTGTCATATGCTCTGGATATCAGAATTTCAGTCATTATTTTTCTTTTGAAGAGACTATCAAATATTTTCTCGTTGATCGTTCATGGGGTGGATATAAGAATTTGAGTGTTCTCGTTTTTCGAAATATTCCTCAGCGTTTTGTAATTTATCCCGCTGAGCGTCAGTGGTGGCAGGGTTGCATTAAACAACTCAGCAGGGGCACTGTGCTATATGCTTGGTTTCCCTACTTTACGGTTATACATTCTTGACTATGTATGGAACAAAGAAAATAAAGCTTTCCTTCTGTATTTTGTAAGTGACCTATTAAATATATAAGATCCTCTCAGTTAGGTAAAATCTGACAAATATTTTTTTTCATTATTTTCTCTTACACGCTTACAGTATATCCTGGCTATCATGTTCGATATTTCACTTGCTTCCTTCGAATCCCATCGTTCAGGGTTGCTAGGACGTATGTCCTATTCTTTCATGTATACTTTGACATTGTTCAACCAAAGATTTCATCTCTGACTACCTGGTTATAATCCTCTTTCATTGAAGGCCATGTTTGTAGCATAAATTGTAAGGAATTATCGATAGTACATTATTGTGCATAACATTTTACAACATGACTATGATCTGTAAATCAATTAAGCCGGTATGTTCTCTCATTTTAACTTTAAGGCAACTAATTTAATATCTTTAGAAACTCGAATATTTTAAATTAAACCAACAATTATATGCCAACACAAAGACAGATATATCTATTATTTTGGTTCTGATCATTTATTTCCTTTCGAGTAAATTTTATACATCAAATTTTCACCTCATGTCAAATAAAATATTTTACAGTATTACTTTTTGAAACGTATGAACAAAATTGTTCGAATTGACGGCACACTTTTATAAAGTGACTCAAAATCGCGAATAACCACAAAATTATTGCATCTTTTTTACGTTACACATTTATGTACAGTGGTGTACAAAAACCTGTCCAAACAACGAAACCATGTAACGTAACAGCATATATCCTGATAGTAAAGTGTAATAACCACGCGCCGATGGGACTCATTTGGTGGGAACGGGTGGGGCAGGAATGGATGAACAGAGGTTTGCTATTTCTCCCACGGGCGGCCTTATTGATGGGAGTCCCGTTGCGTGACGTCACTGTCGGCTGGGGCTGTGGGACCGACGTGAGACTTTGGCAACTGACCACATTAACAGAAACACGACCAGTCTCTTCAACGATCTTCTTTTTTTTTCATTAAACTATAAATATTTTTTATGAACATTTAATCAATAAAAATCTTCACATACTCTAATTGTTACTATATATTTTCCTATTCATATTCTTACTCACTATAATAGCTTTATAAATTAGCAATAAACCATAGTTTATTTTCCTTTCTTCTACAGTTATTAAATAAATAAATTTACCTTTTTATATAGTGCATGTTTTAGTAAATAGCGAAAAAATATTATAACTGATATCGAAAGTTCTCACAGGCCTGACATCTGAGAAATGTTGATAATGCAATGAATTATACGACTTTCTGGTTTGCATATAACATAAGAAGACATATTTCAGACAAAGGAATACATATTTTATTCAAAAAAAGATTGAAGGAATGTGTATTAGCACACTAGAGTTTTAAAGACAAATGATTTTTATCTGACCATTTTCTAAAGAGATTATTAACACTGGGCGTATTTTGAGATTCATCAATAGAATTTCACTATTTATTCTTGGAATACTTTTTTCAATTTTTTTTTATTTGAGAAAAATGTTGAAATATGTCTACATTTATTTCTTGCTCAATACAACCAGAATTTATTTAATTATCCATTTTACTACCTTTTCAATAACATAACAATGATGATCTAAATAACACTAACTATAATTTAATTGAAGGATGTCTAATATTTATTTGCTGTGTGAAGACAAACCACTTACGAATAAGTCATTTGTCTTACCAGACAACCTGTGCTAGCCTTAAAAATGTTGACTCGTTTTTCAAGCAGATTACTCATATCAGCGTAAGCAGTCTTCACAGCCAAAACATTGCAATTATCACAATGTAACCTCCGGTTTTCACTATCTTCAATGAAAGTCCTATACGATCTTCAATCATCACTATAACACTTCAATTCATCACAATGAATTGTTTGTTGTTGTTGTTGATGATGTCGATGGTGCAAAGATGTCATGACAAGTGTGGTGTTGGTCGCATTACACGTATGTTGTGCGAGTACGATAGGTAATGTGCAGTGTGTTTGAATTCGGGGTAGTGTATGCAACTGTCCCTCATGAATTATAAAATTCCGGAACGTTGGCAGAACGAAATTTTGCGTTTTATTTACGACCTATCCTGAAAAACCAGAAACTCATTATGAACGACGGGGTAAAAAATCAAGAATGTTTGGAAGTTGAATATGGTTTTAAAACTCCGAATATATTCTATGACATGGAATTGTCAAAGGTTTGAATTTTCCTCGATTATTTCTCCCTATCTCTCCGAAACTTATGACTTAAGATATGTAAAAATAAAGAATTAGAAAATTACTATCTCTACCTAGTGAGTTTAGTTCTATCCTGCTACTGATATTAAATTTTGCAAAAAAAAAAAAGAGGAATTATTGCAAAATATGGAATATAAGTTGAATTGAATTAGTTATAGAACTAATATTATTCAAATAAAAATTAACTGAATGTTTGAAGTAACAGGTTTATTTATTATTAATTACAAGAGATGAGAAGAAAGTACATCAAAAGCTGTTTAGTCATTGGTCTGAAAGTGATAAATTTTTGTTTTATTGAATAAAGTATTCAGACGAACTATTCTTTATAAAAAGATATACATAATTGAAAAAGAAATTAAATCAACATAATGTCGAACACATTTTAATTACATTATAACGACAAAAACAATTTAGATTAGGTCGAGTCTAACCAACACTTGAGTGAACATTCGTTACTGTTACTCATGCTGACATCACCTCCGCTGCAGCCAGCTCAGCTCACTAGCGCGTCGATCTGTTTGTGTTCTTTCGATAACCGGACAGGAACGTCCTAACGGGCCGAGCGGGCGCATTTTTTTGCGCAGCGACCGCCCGCGGGTACTCTCACCGACTGCTACGTTAGCTGCAGGCTGGTCAATGAGCTGCGTATGGTGGAGACGAAAGGATGAGGATACAGCGTGTGAACTATTACAGGAGGAAGAGTTAGGCCTGATGATGCGCAAGATAATTGTGCTAGGAAGGGAGTGAAACAGTCTCTTTTACTGGAACATACTTTTTTTTTAAAGTAACTCGAATAAAAATTATAAAGATAATAATAGTTTATTCCTTCAATAATACAATTATAAAGATTGAAATGTAGGAATTAATAACCACCAACATCAAGTATAATGGTGGATATGTTGAGAAAAGAAAAGATATGATAAAATTTTAGAAAATAATTTTTAGTCCATTCAGTCTTCGTTCATAACTACAAATGGACTGAGCGATAGTTGCATCTGCTACGATAGAATTGTCACTGAACACTGTTCAGAACTGATACGAATGTCATAGTTTGAGTAATTAAGTAATACTGTTTGTTATCTTAAAATACTAACAAGAAAGTTAGTTAATGCTATCTTAAAATGCTTACAAGGAAGTGAAAGTCGTTCATATCATTGTGCCATTCTTTAAATTTTCCTTAAAATAATTTTAAATTTGAACTTGATTTAAAATTATTAGGCAATCGGGTTTAATATTATTGAAACATTTTGGGTCAAGATAAATGTTGCGGCTAAGAAAAATGTATTGACAAACTGTCTAACAAAAAGATCAATTAATGAAAAATATTACATCATTAACAAAAACAATGACAGAATTTAATCTGTATAAAATTAGATTTAAATATGTGTGCGTCTCTAATTATGTAACTAACCATTAGAAAGAAAAATATTTTTCTACTCTAATACACGAAAAACAATGTTCTAACATCACGATATTTTCTTTAAAACTTACGTGGAGCATTAGAACGATTGGAAAGTATACATTTTTTTCTGTGAAATAGGAAAATTAAGAATAAAAATAAATAATAAAATACTTACCACCTTTTATGGACGAATATTTGACCACACCTGNGAGACAGTATATATATATTCATCCACAAAAGGCCGTAAGTCGTATTTAAATTAGATTAAATAATGGGCGGTAATTGTAGACAAAAATTACATAAATTTGGGGGCAAATGAAAACAGAAGAAAAAACACAACTGAACTATCAGAATGATATGAAAATTAAAAAAAGAAAGTGGTGTAGCAATGTGAGTGTGGTAAACAAGGAGAGGGACTTGTTTTATTCGGGTGGCAGGTGAGTACGCTCTAGGACCTCCTTAGCACCAACACCTGTCAAGCAGTAAGGCGAGGCAAAGAGAGTCCAAGTGAGGGAGTTCCTGGTCGTAAACGCAGCTGTCAATGCGTCGTAGTTGTCTGAGCGGTGGCCGATTTCGACCACTTATGAGCAGTGAATGCACTTGTTTAATTAGTATTTGTAAATGGGAAATGTAGCGAACTGTTGATGCCTATCTACATGGAGCGATAGAAGGTAGGAGTTGGGTGGTAGGCTATTGTTAGTAGGTGGACTTTTTTAACTGGATTTACCAACATCTTGACTCACGTGGAGTGGTTAGTAGGAGTTGTTATTAATAGTTATGAGTTATTGATACAAGGAGGAGGTGGATAGAGAAAGGAGGGTTTGCTATTTGGTAGTCACTGCTATGTAAACTGGGACATTAATGAGAAATCTTGTCTGGCCTCTCCGGGAATCGAACTCGGGATTAGCTAGAATGCTACCACCTGCCACCGTAAGGGCAAGTGAATGCATTGGTTAATGGATAAGGATGCGGGTGCCACGAGAACCCCGAAAATTTTGGATCATTTCTCCACCCTTATTGCTTTAACGTTCTTTGATCTTTTTATGTTTTTGATGTTATCGTGAAAGTTGGTGGGGTAAGTATTTACAATTAATTTCATTATTTCTGGAGGGTAATTATGTTCAATAGATCAGACAATTATAATTGCTAAACATTGAATAGAATTATTTCGTTACTTAAATATTTTTAATTATATGGACACACACGTTACTTGTGTTAACTACATACGATGAGTATTTTGTTCAACAAACAAATTGTGTTCTACGAAATATTAGATTATGCTTTTTTAATTATTAAGTTGTTTTATATTTCTTTGGTTTATTAGAACTGAGATATTATTCAAGTATCATTACTAAAATTTTTTTTTTGTGATGGAAATTTGAAACTATTTATTTGCATTAGTGGATGTATATTTTTTTATCATTCATTAATTTGTTATGCTAGTTTCAAGGGTGAAAAATGTATCTTGTCTTCTGCATTAGCGTTGGTGTATTCTTGCATTAGAAGGTGAAATTTATAGGTATTCCATGCGGGCAAAATGAACTCTCCTTCACTCATGATTAGATTTGCACATCACATAACTCAGGATTAGTTTTGCTCATCAAATTACATCTACATTCGTAAAGAAGGTATAAGTAAATCATAACAGGTTTCTTGTGACGTATTCGTGAGTTAATGATGATGATAAAAATTCATACATTCTCTAGCATTCCAGAATGATACATATTACATCAGAAACATAACTCCATGATTATCGAATTACATAACCTGATAAGAACATTAATGTTGAAAATGTGATTTTCAAAGCGTGATAAAGACGAACGAAGAGAATGGATGTGTAACATAAAGCATTCTTTAACGTAAACAAATTATTGATGAACATATCTTAAAAGAGTAATAAAGATGTCTGGGAGATAAATCGACTTTACATGACTGGATACTTTGATTGTATTGCTCCTGATTTTATATGATTACTGTTTTTATGATGTCAAATAAGTACAAATATGGATTTGCATATTTTTGAACAATGACAGAAAATAATGAATCTACAACTGAAAGAAAAGTTACGGAAAATAATGAACGAAAAAGGATTATTCTCTTTGTGATTGTAAAAATCTCGTGTCAATATACGTAAAAGAGTTACGTAATCACTCATACTTTCATAGCGTTCACACGTATGAGAGATTAGTTAAATTTTAATGGGAATAAATAAATTCTTCTTCGGCTATTTACCTGAAACATTCTGCTAACGTGTATATGATGTTAAAAATTGTCTTGGCGATGTTTCCTTGTTTTTATTCATTACGGAGTTTGGAGAAATGTTGAGAGAGTTTTATTCCTCCGATGCATTATTTTGGAATTTCCAGGATAAATACCTTGTGTGTTAAGAGAATGAGTGATTTATTTCTGCTAAAGGGGAAGTATGATCTGAAAATATTGAAGAATGCAAGCAACTGATAAGAACAAGAAAAGGCGCGGACCTTGGACACTCGTGATAAGGTCCTTGTCACTTTTGTAAATATTTCTACGGAGATAAAAAAGCCACTTTTTTGTGGGGAGAGGGTCTCTCCCAATCTTTCATAATTCTACGAACTTGCACTTCGCTAACAATGCTTATGTTGTGTCCAGAGATAGAATACCGCCCCCCCCCCGAAATGTACACAACTATGTTAGTGAAAGTACGTGAGAAACTATTCATGTAAGTGAATAAAGAAATTCATATTTTTGGAATCGCAAATGCACCTGGTACGAAACAGTTGCTGTAACGAAGGTGGCATAGATTGGGCTGAAGATAATGGTGAAATATATTGAGCAATTATATGAATTGTTTATAGATGAAAACATTACGGGTCTATTTGAACAGCGATATATTTTCTTATATATACTGGTATTATAAGAAAATTTCCATTCTCTGGCATCGCCAATTCAGAATACTTTATTTGTTCTCATACATGAAAAGGTCCCATGGAGAACTTAAAATTCGCGTCACAATGGAGAACAAATAAGACTGATGATAAATTGGTGGATATTTCCAAAAGTGATTAATTATGATCAGATCCGAGTGTTGAAGCAACCGGTTCCTTAGAGAACTATCGCCCGCATCTTAATGAGTGCATTCCAACAAGACTGCGTGCTTCCGCAAACGTAGTTTCTAAGCTCAACAGCCCACAATTTTTCCTCTCGTGCAAAGCATTTGTCTCGTAGGGTATAATTTTGCTCTGGGATCTTTTCTGCGTTATGCATTCAAAACAAAGTCCAGTTAAGGTAGTTCTACTGAAATCATTTAAAAGTCTTATCTTCTTTTCATGTATTTAAATTACTTGGTATGTTAGATTTATGAATAATGGTACTTAATTATGACAATCTGATTTGTTACAAAAAATTATTTATAATGTAAGTAGGATGAACTGTAAACTCGCTTGACTCTGTTTGTAAGCAGCATGACGTAGCTGGCAATGGCAGATACGACGAAAACCTCGTACAATAATTTCAATCTTTTTAGAATGCCCTGTGACATCTAAAAAACGGTTCGGAAATTAATATATGTTTTACACTATAGTTGTAACAATTTTTTTCCATTTACAAGATGTGAAAAGTTATTTATTTTCGACAATAGACTTGTTCTATCATAAAAGAAATAGTTTTAGGCGAGTATAAAATAGCGTAAAAGTAGTCCATAGATTACTTAGAAGGCCGAATAAGATGTTTCAAAGGATATTAAATCGATATCACTATACAATTTTTTAATTTATTTATTTTAGGTCGCTTTTTAATATCAGTGACAAGAATACTTTTGTATGACTGAATTAATTGTCAAATTTAATAAAAATAAATTTCTCAATATGACTGATTCAATTGTTACATTAAATAAAAGAAAATCACAAACATTAACAGAATCCATATTGCAAAAAAAACTTATTAATAAACTTCAAAATAAAGCCAATCAAAATCAGTTTATCAAATTTTGACGATTTCAAAAAGATGTAGGACCTTCTGCCATTCACTGGGCGTTTTGAATATGCCCATAATTATCAAAATGATATCATTTGGGATTTTTAAGGAATGTCTTTGAGTTCTAAGTTCAGGGCACTGCAAGCTGAGGTGGTTTTCCATCTCCGTATCTCCACAAAGGGGTCTGTCTTGTTCATCAAGTGGATGTGACTGAGGATAAAGTGACCAAACCGCAACCTACTCAAAATAGTTCGATCTCTTCCCAAGATCCCTGTAAATTATTCCATTTATACGAATTTTAGATGTTTACACGATCTGTCGGCAGAACTACCTAAAAGAGGTAATGGTGGAATGTAAGCGGTCCCCGTCCTCTGAGAATAGCAGTATGACCAACGAGGTACGCGAGTTTTTTATTATTAATTTAATCAGCGTTAAACTAATACTAACGAAAGGATAATCTTGTTAAATATTACTTTTCAAACCAATTTGCTTTTATTGATTTCCTCTTATTACATAATGGAGTAAAGACGTAGTAAGATAAAAACCTGTGTAGAATGGGCTGAGGAAAATCAAGACTATCTTCCGCGAGTTGAGAGATAAACAAATGACATGAGGATGAATGGCAGTGGGTGATTATTGAGATAATATGTAAAATTGGAGAAACCCCCCAAAAGACCTTCCGCAGACACCCTTCGTCCACCTCTGTAAGCTCTCCTTGGATCATCGGGGTATGAACCACCGTTATCAGAGTGAGAAGGCAAGCATACTAACCACTACCCAACGGATTGTTCAAATCGTAGTGTTCAAACATACACATGTATTTTGTTCTTGCATTCACTTTCGGATAAGAACAAGCTAGTATAAAAGTAGAACGTGTGAGGGACACTTGCAAAACGAGGATGACATTTTCAGATTGAGGTTGATGGGGTTGAATGTGTAAACATGCGCGACTCCTCTAAACATGAATTTACGGGAACAAAAGATGAGTCTAGTCTGTGATAAAAACTTGACGCCTCCGGCGGACAACACACGCGTTAAAAATGCAGTTTCATCATGGGAAGAGTATGGCTTTGTGCGTCTTCCATTCTCCTGCTTCACATTTACTGTCGAGGGTCCCACCGCTACAAGTGAGGTCGTCGCTTTGTAAATTTATTTATATTCTCACATTTTCACCTATTCATTCCCAAAACGGCACTGCCACGTGTTCTATTCTCATAATAAATAATATATTTATAAAGCGATATCCTTTCTTAATTCTCTAAATATTTCTTTAATCAAGTGATCTTGACACGTAGTAGACATTCAGGAACCGGTAAGATTAATTGAAAAGCAATTTCCTACAAAAATATTACATAACAACGAAAATATAACATAACTCACTAGCGTGTACGTACCCAAAGATTGTACGAAATTTGATTGCACACTTTTATCCCCACTCTTTTATTTTCAATTCAAGAATTGTTGATTCCTGATGGTAATCAATGGACTGGTTTCCTCCACTTATCACAATACATTTGAAGTACGTCTTTAATCATGGTATATAATATTATAATAGTAAATAAATAATTTCTACATAAGAACGATATATGCATTCATTTTATGCCCGAATAGTGAAGCAAGCGAGCATTGCACTTTAGGCTTAATTCCCGGAGGGGCCAGAATAAATTTGTAGATTTACACTTCAATGTCCCATTTGAAATATGTGACAGATGAATAGCGAATCCTCCTCCTTCTACCCAGCTCGTAATACTCCTAGTATAACTAAATCTTACTATTACTAAGTTCTTCTACTGCACGTGGGTCAAGTTGTTGGTACACCGACCGTCCTACTAACAATAGCCCCTACCACCCACTTCCTATCTCCTATCATCCCAAGCTTTTATAGCACTCCACATTTCCCATTTATAAATACTACAATGAAAAATATAATACTTTTACGAATTTTAATAACATGAAAGCAATTAAATACTAACGTTAACTAGTTCCTAATTAAGCGAGAAAAGTATCTGTTTACGTAGCCCAGTGCATCAAACAGCAATAGAAAGGTGAACTAAGGGATGCGTCACATAGTTTATGCTCTGTATTTCAAACTTGTAAATGAAACTGTCTTGTAGAAATGGATACCTACGTGTATGTTCGCTAGGAAATACACTCAATGAAGAGTTCGTTTATGTGACTCTTATATAAGCTGATACTACTAATGTGAGAAAATGGAAAAAAATCTTGGATTACGGAAACGTTCTAAGAAACGACAGTTTTGCGTACATTTTACATTGAGCATGGCTTTTCAGAATCCCAATCTGAATAATCGAAAGATTTTGTCCCAAGTTGTCATTTGTATGACGACCATTATTTTTTAAAAAAATCAAAACTTCTGTAGTTTATTCTTACTAGCGTAAAATATCTGAGAAATCAATAATATGTAATTTTTATCTTCAAGTACTTCCTAAATTTGATACACTTTCCTTTACTGTTGAGGAGGAGTATTCCTCACTTCCATTCTGCCTGTCCTTGAGCCAATGATCAGTGCCACGGTCAGATAACCTGATCCACCCTTCTCCACCTGTTCCGCGTAGGAGTGCAACTCCGCGGGGCGGGAGGGAGAGAGGGCGCGAGCGAAACAGCGCGGTAATAATCTAATCTTTGGCAAACAGGGACCCTCTCCCTCACGACACCACGACGTTCGTTCGCTCGCTCGCTCGCTCGCTCCGACGCGACGCCCGCCTGAGCGCATGGGTCTCCAAGCACGCGACGCCCACAGAAACACTGCGATGTGCATCTGAATCATTCACGCGGGATCTGTCCGGTAAATCTGCTCTGGTGAGTCCCAACGTTTTTGTACAGTAGAGAGTCGATTATCCGAACGAAATGGTTCGAATAATCAGAAATTCGGATAATTTAATTAGGTGATGGAAATACCGTAAAGTAATAATTTGAGAGAAAAAGATTGCCTCTAATTTATCGAACTCGATTTAGATCTAGTACTAGGTGGCATTTGTACATTCTTGAAATGGAAACATCCACATCGTCGCGATTGCTTTCGTTACTTTACTTTTCCACGAGGTCAGTCCGGATAATTCAACGTTCGGATAAATGATGTTCGGATAATCGTTACTAAATTGTGTGGTACGTCTTGTAAATATTGTACTCCACCAGAGTCGCTGAATTTCTTACATTCTTTGTATCGTCTCTGGAAACGTATTCGCACACATTATTGTCAAAATCGACGCGATAACTGTTTAAAAACCTTTTTATAACTGTTTCTTGATCTATTCGTAAAAATATTGGTGACATTCGTCTTTGGAACCCGTTTCGTTATTCATTAATGCCCGTAGTAATGAATAATACTTATATATTTGTTATAAGAATTCCAGCCTACGTATCAATTCTCGCATTTCTTCAATATGAATCCATAAATACCTAGACACCTGTATCAGTAAGAGCAAAATATACAAAAGGAATGAATGGTATTTAGATTAAAATAATATTATTTTCGCTCTTTTTTCTTTATCGCAAAACACGTGTCATCCCCTGAGTGCTCCTGCATCATCCAATCCTCCCCAACCTTCCCACAATCCTCCACCTCATTCCTTTTCCATCTCACCCACCAAAAGGCAACTTTGTGGTCTGCGTCGCCCCAAATTGCTCCTGTTTACTGTAAATAGCGCCATGAAAGAGCGCGGGTCCACCATGAACTGCAGTGCCATCTCTTGGGTAATTCGGTGACTAAACGACAGCGTCTTGCGCCGAATATAAACCCGGCACCCCTCTCTGTCCCGCAGCGTCCTGCATCACCCGTCGCCCACTCGCTTGACCAACGCGCGGCGCGCAGCTGATAAAACCGCGCGCCATCCACGCTCCCACCACCTCCTTCGCTTGATCGAATGCCCTAAACCCGTGCTTAAAAATGCATGGCATGGTGCAAAGCATATACGGCGGGTATCGCCTCGCGAGATAATAACATTAGTCTCTTCATCCTCAGGGGTGCCAACTTCTCGGGGGTGTGCTGTGAAAACTGTCAAGGGAGAGGTGTGCGTGAAGCACTTTTCCATTTCATATGTAAGATGTGTCTACAGAATAGCAATTACTTTTTGAAAAAACATCAATATTTTAGAAATTTTAATATAATAATTTAGTAAAAATAAATAAATTCATTGTCAAAAAAGCGGTTAAAAACTGCGTGTGACCTCGTGGAAGACAACTAAAGTGCTCTCCCGAAGCGACCAAGGGACCATTCCATCAATACCGATCACGGGTCCTAAGGAGAAGGTGTATTTAATATTCCAGCACACTGCTAACAATAAAAATAGTTCGTTACGTGTTAACATAAGACCAACAAATTAGTATTAAATAAAACACAAAAAAGTTGTTTCTCTAGTACGTATTATTATAAAACTACAGATTATTCAGTAAGTACTGTTTATAAATCGTAACTATTTAATAACACTAAATTCGAGATTTATTATTTCAAAAGATGCCGACCCTTGGCACATTTGGCGTAATATCATATATGAAATTTTAACTCATTTCTAGCAAAAGTATGTACTTATTGTTCGTATTTGCTATAAAAAAAGAGAGAAAGTACCTTGACTTTTTGAATACAGGATATGAATGATATTGCTATTGCAATTCTGAAATTAAACAATTTGGACTACTTAAGTTATAATTATATTTCAACTATTTTGTTGAAGATTTTAATAGACAATTATTTTAAATTAATATTTGGATGATAACTTTAAATTAAACCGCTTAAATAATTCTTTTAAAATGTTACGTAAAAAATTGTGTGATTGACTAGGTCCAGGCACGTTCACAATACACTTAGAGGAGCAAAGACTTTTTCTTTGCTAACACGCATAAGAGAGCAATTGATCAAAGTTGCGCTCCCTGACCTCCAGTGTCGTAACCAGCGTCGCTGTAACGACTAGTACAAGCGCATCCATTGAGACTCCATATAATGATTGGCCCCGTTAGGCCTCTCGGGCTGGAACGCCCCTCACAACAGACGCAACTTGTATGTGCGTCGTCTTCTGCATCTCGTTCATAGTCAACACTGCAACACGCTTTGGCTTCATCATCCATTGGATTTCGAGGTTGATGTCAGTAATGATAGGTCTTATTCCTTGTATGAACAGTATATTTTCAAAGGTTGAGAACGAGATTTAATTCAAGTACTTTTTGGATCCCTTTCTCTTTTGCCTTAATTTTCACTTTTACATGTTTATGACTGTAATATATTTTCACATGCATTAGATAAGATATATTTCATATGATCACACTGTTAAAAATATGGAACTGAAAAAAATAATTTCGTATAGAAATAATAAAGTTGGCAAAAGACAGCTATTACAAATGCGTATGACCTCGTGGAGGACAATAAACTGATTTACTCGCTGGAAGCAATCAGGGACCAGCCCATCATTTCCGAGGCAGTGGTGTATTTATCATTTCTGCTCTCAATGGTTAAATAAAGTGATGCATCGAGAATAATTTTCTGGATAAAACAAAAAAATTAGCATAAACTCCAAAATCAAATAAATAAACACAATTATGCCTTTGACTTCTGTCATCGGTACAATTACCATAAAATTAAAGTAATTTTCTTTCCATCTCTTTATAAAACAATTCATTGCTACTACGTAATTTTTTGCAAATCATCTGAGTTAATGTAATGTGAATATGAAAAATGTTTCTGTGTCAAATCTTTCTACGTACCATGGTCAATTATGGTATCACCTGCATCTGAAGACATAATGACGTGTATCACTTGCACGAAAGTTAGAAATACAGCATCCATGTCATCCGTTGCTTTAAGTACTGCTGCCACCACTGCCCCCACCATCACTGTCTCAACTACTTCTGCCACCACCGCCGTTTCCTTCTCAGCGTCATCAACACACAGGCCCCTATTAGAGGTAATAGACAGGTGTTTGAACCGAAGTCCACCGGAAACCGTATAATTTTGGCATCGTCTCGCCTCTGCGTCGAAGTACCCGGAGGCCATGCTACTCAATGACAGTAGCACTCCATGATGAAGGGGGTGCTATAGAAAGCCTTTTTTTAGACTTCATCAAACGGGGCTTTCTGACACTTCTTTTAGAACTGAAACAGAACAAAAAAGGAGAACAATTATGAAGAGTAATTACCCACATTCCGGTGTTTATTGATTAGTTAAGGAATTTATCAGCATAAAAAGTTATGACAACCGCGTGTAGGGTACACGGAAGAAATATGTATAAAAAGTTATGTTCATAAAAAGTTAGTTCTTCATTCACATACTATATATATGGGGGATATGAGAGATCAATTCCCCCTATAACTATAAGATTTTGGTACTTTTCCTAATATTTGTATGTGCATACACACTCATATGTAAATATAGCCTACATATATGATATACATACATACATGTATAATATATAAACACATAATACATGTCCCCGCAAAAAATACTGGGTACACCCCTGACTACTTTATTAGAAATTGAAAATGTTTAAGTTGATCATATTTAATTATGGAAGCGGAAATGTTTGTGAAGAATTTCTTGAGAAAAATTAATATTTGATTATTTGTGTATCTAAATGATCATAAGGTAGTCTATTTTATTGCAGTATTATTTATTAGAATCGTTAATTTCAATTCAGGTTCTATGAATTAATGTGCATAATTTGAATTCATGTTTTAATCAGTTATTCTTATTTTCAAAATATTTTCACGTGTACATTTAAAAAATGTCGTGATTAGTTTTTGTATCCTTCTTAATCTATGTTGATGAGCCTATGAGAAAACATGCTACTTTGTGGTTGTAACATAAAGATTTCTATAGGAAATGAGATTACCTGTGTGGTTTTGAATGTTTTGTTGACGTTAACGACACTGGTTGTTCCCGTTTGTCTGATGGGTAACCACTAATCACATTGAACAGGAAATAAGATGCAACCACGATTCAAGGAGGTATATAATAAAATGCATTAATTTTTTATCCTTCCTTGAAAATCGGAAAGTTGACTTTTATCAAACCTCATGATTTGCTTCCCCGGTTCAGAATATTCGACAGAACATAATATATTCAGGGACAAATAGTAGAGTCAAATCTGTATTACAATAAGAAATAAAATTAACTGAAACACATTTTGACTCACATCTGACGAAATTATTTTAGGAACGCTCTCTTCCAGCGAAGTTGTTATCTCATGGTGAGTTCTACGTATGACACTGAATATTTGCTCAATTTTGATATTTTTATGACATTATTTATTGTGAAACGGTTACACGGTATTTGGGAAACTTGAAACTTTTAGATTAACTCTCATGTAAATCTGTAAATTAATTTTTCATGAGAAAAAAAAAATCTGAAAGAAATCAAAATGACATCAAATGGTATAGACGCATATGGTACACATGTGTGAAAATAATAACCTATTAAGTACTCGTTAAGAATGTCTGATTAATTAAAGTTACCTTTCTGTAAATTATAGTACCTCAGTATGTATTAAATTTTGTTATTGTTATATAAGAACTTTGGAATTTAGGTTTTATATCAAATCAAAAATTAATCAATTGATATGTAGCTTGTATTTATTTTAAATGAAATAAAGCGATAAATAAATTATTGAATGATTCAAACAGTAAACAGAGCATTGACACTTTTCCCTATTTAATATGTAGCAGTAACATGATATGCTACATATTATCACTCGCACCTAATGATACATATTATCACTCCATGCATGATATTACTCACTCGCATAAATATTACATGTGATCATACGGAAGATATTCTGTGTTCAAAGATATCGAACGCAAGACAAACGAACGTTTGTTTACTTCAAAGAACGACAGATGTGTACGCGTTCCTAGACAAGAAATGATGTTGTATTGACAAGAATACGAACGCTGTTAGGAAGGTTCCAGAACACCTGTCAAGGTAAGACTTATTGACAAGAAATACGAACGCTGTTAGGAATGTTCCAGAACAGCGACAAAGGATTCTCTCGACGAATCAGAAGGTTACCAAAGTGAAATTAATTTTGTTGATCACAGCTAGAATTCATTCTGACTAGAGAGCTACAGAGAGGACCTCTGTGTAAAACGCTCCTTCTACGACCGGCTCACGGATAACCGAGACGAATTCCCTCGCCACCCGAGCTCAGAACAATCAAACGACTAAGTGTCATTACTGCAGCATATGAACATTATGATTGAACTTTGTGAAGTGAAACTTGAAGATTTCTACAACTCAAATTCGAGAGTGCTGCAGATTTCTGCAAAGACACTGTATTTTCAGGAATTGCAGACGATTTGACGTGCCCTTCTGTTGTTGGCACCAAAATATTTTTCCATGTTATATGTTTTTCATTCTACGTTTCTGCTCCAATTTAACTGAATAAAACTCGTCCTTTTCCTGATTTCTGACTTATTTATTTTGAAGGGGATTTCGTTATGGAACATCGCACTTAAAACATGTGAAGTAACGAAGTCAATCGCCCCGACAAATAACATGCAATAGCCAAATAAATTGTAAATTTAAATGTTTTGGATGGAAAATTAAAACTTTTTTCATTACACCAATTAGCCTAGCTCACCATTTCATCTTAGTTAGTGATTATCAACTCTTACACGTGCTGAACTTGTGCTTAAACGGCATCATGTCACTGTTTATCTGTAAGGTCTCGAAAGGATAAACCCGTCGTTTTCGATTAAACAGTTTTACATTGCCCTCCCTTTCCACTCCACCCATCGGGTTTCTTGGGCTGTATCCTCATCTCCAACTCTAATGGTAGCCCAACTGCGTCATATCATCGGAAGTGTATCTTCAGCATCTCAGGTGAAGGAACCCACTCGCCGGGTAGCCAGCGCGGCTGCACCATTTCATTAAGACTCTTATAAAATCTACACTCGTCCAAATTGTACGATTTATATACTTATTTATCTGGTAAATGAACAAAACATAAAAACCGTTAAATTTGATGATGATTCATTTCCCCTTCTTAAATTACTCTCTTAAATTAAAGTATCATAACACTTCTATTTTCAATAACGTTTTTAGGATAATTTAGGTTAACCTGTGTAGATATTGGTATATGCTGTAGCGGACGTTTTTGTAGAACCCTTCGAGGCGAACAATATTGCCAATCAGAGTTATCGCCTATCTCTAACCGTTTGGGCAGTGTAAAGGAATATATCTCTCTTTTCCTGATTTCATCGACATTTTTCGTCAAGATATTTCTTTTCATATATTTTTAAAATAAAAGTTAGCCTATGTTCATCTTGGATATCTAAACTATCTCCTTAACAAACTTCATTATGATCGGTCCATTGGTTTAGTGGTGATTATGTAGCAAACAGACACACTCACTTTCGCAATTCGCATTTATGCATTAGTATAGATGGATTGTTCACGAAGTTTGTAGCAGAAAAAAATTCAATTTAACTCGGATTGTTTCGTCCGATATTTCGGTCATAGTGGTTCACCGAAAAAGTGGTTAGAACATTACGAGTTAAAGTACAAACTTTGTTTTTTTAATTTGTCAAATTAAATATTAGAATATGACAATTTTATTATACATCTAAGTTATTTCCAATATAAAAAAAATACTCGTGAGTACTACGCATTTCTCAAAGCGTTTTCCAAGAAAGTCGTTCTTGTTGTTAAAGTCTGGAAACCATGCGACACAATCTGATCCGCCTGCGTCGTACTTGTTTCGCAATGTTCCTTGTCTCCCACCGTCACTGTCGACGCGACCGTCTCCACCGTCGCTGCTGTCGCTGCCCCGCCTGTCACGGCCACCTGCGAAGAAGCAATTTCTGTCCCATTTCCTAGAGACGACACGCGCGCGCCTGCCGGAGAAAATGAAAAATAAGAAATGACGGAAAAAATAATGCGAGGAGCGCTCGCAGCGACTTGACGCGGAATACAGAAGAGCGAGCGGAGTTTGCCGTCGACGACCGGAGGTGGAAGAAGTGACGGAGGGAGGTTGGGGAGTGGAGACGAGGAGAACTAGTGGAAGTGGTAGCACACCGGATGTTGTGCAACGGAGGAAGAAACGGCAACTGATTGGTCCAATGTGGCCCAAAACTCAAAGGAAAAGCAAATGGTTTTCAAGATAAAGATAATCGATGTATAATCTCAAGAATAAGAAAGATCCCTTTCAGCTTTCAGTAGATATTTTCATCAAACCCAATTCACTGAGAACTAAGTAAGCACAACCATGATCTTAGCGCGAAATACAAGCAAATAATTTGTTGGGTTTCCAGAATGAGAAATGTCAATTTGGAATGTTTCGTTGAAAATTGAGTCTATTATCTTTAGAAAGGGTGTCGAGTTCTTTCTTCTTTTTTTCATAAACATACATAATAGAAATGCTCCCAAAATGCGTTTTTCCCCATTTACTTATGTTCCTAAAAAATAGGTTATTCAGTTTCCAAAATATGGCAATATCAATTATAATTCTTTGAAGACACATCATTTGTAATGCTTTTCTGTCCACGAAGTACATTTTTCCAACAATCTTAAATTTTATTGGAATATTTGTTTTTTAATGTCACGTATATTCGAATTATTTTTGGTTCCATTGATCCCGAATATATGAGTACTTATTCGACTCTGACTTCTCGGTTCATTGTAAGGAGATGTCGTTGTTGGAAAATATTTGAGCTGAACTAACTCACCGAAAATAAATTCGTCTCTCTCTTTTTCACGTAATTCACATTTCTGTTAACAATTTTTGAAGTCATTTTGGATGTAAATAAAAATAATTTGATACTTCCTTGAAATAATATTGAAAATATTTATATATTTTGATATATCTGTTCATGATCAAAGTTGTCTGAACTTAATTGAGACAATACAATACAGCAAAAAACATTAAATTTTAACGGTGAAAATTTATTTGAACGGAATTGGAGCTTTGAAGCAAAGAGAAATGTGCTTAAGAAGATCATTTTAAGTTACCTATATTCACCTAGAAGAAACAGTACATTTTATTACGAAATCTGAAGCAATGTTAAGGAAAGCAATGTGTCCAGTCGTCTTAATTTTTTTGAAAAATGAAACGTTTAATCTCCCATTACTATCAAGAAAGAATTGAAAAATATGTTCTTACAAAATATTCCATTGTCTTTCGTATTCAAATTAGACAAATGAATGTAACAAGGGCTTAAGTTTTTCAAGCGACCCAGATTTTAAGGAAACTCTTTGGACAACCAGACACCACCGCTCCTAGGAAGATCATCGCGAGAAAATGCCTTCTCTTCATACTGCGCCAAGGGAACATAACGTCGAGAGAACGAGAAGCAGCATTGGAGTAGTTTTATCTCGAAACGCATTGCTCGTGGTGGCCCACCCCCTTCCACTCCATCGAAGGTTCTCGATCGAAGCACTGTCCATTCGAATCCCACCCCGCTCCCCTATACATCCCCCCAAGGCTTCCGCTACCGTCACTGCAGACCGTATACTAAAACGTGGTTCCGTTTTAAAAACAACCCCCGTGCTCTGNTGTATAAGAGACAGGTGTTACATCTTTTTCATGTTTTATCCTTGTCCGGCTGCCCGCTCCATTGGTCCAGATCTTTCATAAACTTCTTTTATGTTTTGAGGGCTGGAACTTCTCCTTTGCGGGCGGACAGCGCTCGGTTGCCGTAAATTTGAACCAGTTTCCATTGAGTGGAGGCTCGCGCTACTGGGAGAAAAAGCGCATCTTCCGAAGAAAGGGGGAGAAAGAAAGAGAGAGAAAGTGAAGATGTATAATGTATGGCGATCCAACGACATAAAGCAACAAGGAGACTTAGAATATGTCACCGATAATATGTTACAAGGGTATCCGATAAGCACGGGTGTATTTCGAAGATTGGAATCAGATCATGTGACCAACAATTTGTAATGACAATGTTTAGGAAGTCGAAATGACATGAAAGTTGGATGATACAAGATGACGACAGAATTCCTGTTACGAATTAAGATGACCATAATATAGTCAATGAATATATTTGCTTTATAGATTATGGCGACATGTAATATATCATGTATTTGAAAAATATAATTTAATTTACACTTTTTTGGTACAGTTTTTTAAATACTAATTAAATTATTTTAATTATGATGTGCGGCATTTAAATGTATCACTTGTATTGTAAATTTATTATTATTACTTCGGCAATCATTAGTATAATTAATGCATTAAATAGCATTGTGATCATATTTCGACATCTTAAGTTTCTTGATCTAATTTGAACATTCATCAATCCAGTCTTGCTTATTATTTTTGGGAAATACATTTTTTTTTTGTTTCTTACGTCTACCTAATTTTTTCTGATAAGTTCGTTCAGGTGAAAACTGCGACGAACCGGGAATCGAACCCGGTACTCCTTCAATGATCGCAGAGATGTTAACCACTACACCACCTGTTCACCTTCTACAATTGCACACCATTTCCACCCAGATATATTTTTCTGTTCTTTCTTTACATTTTCCCATAAACATCCAAACTATCTTGTGATTTGTTTCTTCAGCCACAATTCTCTATGATCTGTTATATATCCCTCGTCCATCTCTATTCTTCCTCTCTCCACCCACCACTTCGTCACCGCGAGATGACGCTACTTCGCCCTTTTCCCTTTCGTCTCCACCCCCTTCGCCACAGCAGCGTGGCGGCCCAGAGAGACCCTGCATCTTGCATGACGTGACTCACCCTCTCTACCAACGACCCCTTCCCCAATCCTACAGAGACACCCATACTATAAAATATAAGGCTCGATACATTATTGTGGAGGCGGCGAACGGGAGGCTGTAATTCATTTTTCACCGGACTCGCGTCAATTATTCACTAAATTGCGGCTCCCTTGGCGCCACTCAACATAGATGGGCTCCCCGGCGCCCGCTGCGGCGGGAGTTGGTGGCGCCTCAACGACCCACCCTCGCGAGTGGGGACGGTTTGATACCCTGTCTTTGAAACACTTCAGAATTCCTTCTCAGAGGTACAATCGCAAGGGGAATGAAAAGAAATGTTCATTTACTCATTGACGAGATTAAAGAAAAACGCCAATCAAATTCGACGTCGATGACTGTACGCGACCCTTTATAAAATTTAATAGAATTGTTTTCTTATTTTGCGAAAAATGTAAATTAACTATGTTTAAAAAAATGACATTTTTTCTCAATAATTATAAAAATGAATTAAAATAAAGGAAACGTAACTTTCATAAGTTACTTTGTGATCAATGTTCTATAAGACGAACTGTTACTGATTATATGCGACTAATAAAAATGTTTGGATATTAATATTATTTAAGTGCAAAATGTGATAAATAACGTAAATAAAATAATAAAAAAGCATTTATATCTTGGATAATCAATTTCTTGAAGAAGCTAAGTCCAAATAATTACTTCAACAATTCTTTTTCAGAACGGACATTTTTAGTACCTTTACCCATCCAATTCAGAAAGGAAGTTCGGATTTCTTTTTATTTAACAAAATGTAGATTTGTATTTTTTGTGCAAAAAATTACTTCAAACAGTAATGATTGGAAAAATGTATTCTCAAGGAATATCTCCAAGAAATAAATATAATTATTGGTACGTTTCTTCAGTTCCTACTCTGTTAGGCGTACGTGGCAACCCACTCCGCTTGTAGATAAGGCATTCATTGTCTATACTATTTCATGTTCCTCATCCTTTCAATTTGTGAATCGATTTTGTCTCTCGAAAAGGTCGAATGGTACGGACGATATTGACTATGCAAATTCCTGAAATATTATATATAACCCACGTAATTTTCACCCAAGAATTACCACTTAGATTGTGCGGTTATTACACACCTGTCGATTCTACCGTACGAAAGTTTTCCCCTAATTTCAATAAATTTTGCTCCGTAACGAACCAAAAATCAACGTCTCCATTGCTACTATCGAAGTCACCCTCCCTATTTTACGGCGAATGAAGATTTATGAGTGCCACTAGTGTATTGTTCGCGTCACTGGAACTGCCTGGTGTCAGGTTCGGCCCTGGATCTCAAGAGATCTCGTCCCTCGACTAACATATCAGTAAATTATTATAAGAAAAAATAACTATAAGGTTGTGAATGTAAATGACTAAGAATAGGATTCCATTGATTTGTGTATACGTAATAGGACACAGGATGATATTTTTTTATTAATAGTATTACATAAATTGTTTCGGTGTGAGGATAGTTCTAATCAACGCTTCTGTTACGTATTGGTAAACATTACCCCAATAAATTAAGGAACAAAGATAAGAAATATATTCGTACGTTCTCTTCTATTCAGAACTTTTGTGAAGTGGTAGATCTCTTTCTCACACTCTCTTACAGTTTTCTTCAGATTCACTCTCATTGACACTCTCAGTATTTGTCTCGAGTATTATATTAGTAAATGAATCAATACTGAGTGTGAATATTTCCACTGCAGCGGAATTTCATATTAATACTAAATCAGTATATACTAATGTAGGCATTAATATAGTTTAAATAATTTATTAAGAAACCCATGTAGTAGATTATCAATGGTTAATGATGGTTCTTCTGCTTTAAAAAATAATGATAACTTGTTACGGGTTGTGAGCTTTAATCGTGGATTTTTTATGGATGTCTAAATCTAATACGTCAAATATATTGCAAGAAACTCAATCAATATTCTCGTTAAAATAACACTTCACCAGACTCTTTTTGTTTGTTTGCGGGTGTCAGTATAATATTTGTAAAAAAAAATATTCTAGATCCAAATTAGATTGAAGTGAGATAATGAATACACGTCTTACTTATTTATTTAAACAAAACGAGAAGGGGAATTCACAGCCGATAGTTATTCATCTTGAAGGCAACGCGTCAATATTTTCTCTTCTTGCGCACGAAAGCTCCAAAAACCGTATTTCGTTCTCTTTCCAAGCTACGCTTGCCTCCCGAGCGAGTGAGATCTATATAAACATTCTTCCCATTCACGAACACTCGAAGCATCTTTTAAGAACGCCATAGTCATATTAGTTTGCTAGTCTATCCCGTAAATAAATACTAAAGTTACTTCTATATTTTATGATTTCTGACGAAATTGGGAAAGATAGGTTTTGGGTTGTGGGAGAAAACAAGGTAATAACATTTGTGTGGAGTGGTTGAAGAAAAACCCTTGCTTAAAATGTTTCCAAGTTCATTCGGGGCGAAGATAGGAACCCGCGCTCTGTCGCGATGGTACTACGCCACCGATGTCGAGTCTTCACTTGTTCCTCAGAAATCGACGATCACTTTCGTGGTAAATAAGATACGGTGGTCAGTCATCCATTTTTTGGAATACACTTCCATTTATCGGAAAAGCAGCAGGTGTGAGATAGTATTCATATCTTTAGCTACCTGCTTTGTACATTCTATATTGTTTCAATAAACAAAATTGTTAAATTCATTTCATAGTGATGGAAATATGAAATATGTGAGTTAGATTGTAGAAAAAATACATAGAAAAGTAAAATAAAATAACTTGTAAAACCAACAAATATTTATACGAACTGCATTATACCAAATGCGTGATATATTTATGTAGTTCGGAATTCCATTCAACTGTAAAAGTTATAAAATTAAAGATGAGCTCCTTCTCGAATTAAGTGTTTTTAACTTAAATTCTCGTGAATATTAAAATAGTTTCGGGAAATAACAGTAATGTAAAAAAGGTTTTGGTGTGTGCACAATCGGTAAAAATTCAAGCAAAACATCTTAATATTTGAATTCACTTTACAAATAATACTAATAAAAACAATGAAATTGTGTAATAAAAAGTTCTAAAGAAAATAAGTTACGATGTTATTGTAGGAATGTGTTTTGAATATTGTAATACTCAACTTGTAAATGTTAAATTCTGCATCTTAAATTTCACAAAACTGTTAACTCAGGTATACAGCCGTGTTGTATTTTTCCTCCAATTTTCTCAAGATATGTTATTCCATCTTTTTGAAATATGTATAGTATCTAAGGTTACTGAATTTCGTTTCAAGTTTACTAGTTGTGAGCCAATAATTTTTTAATACTACTAATTTCTTTCAGGCTTTTATAGATCCTCCATATCGTTACTCTTTCTTTTGTATAGTTAGTGTGTTTAAAAAAAAATATTTTTCTCTTATCGCGGTCCATCTCACTATATCCTTCACCACACGACTTACTTCAAAAAATCTGCCTACTCCTTAAAACTTGCTGCACAATATCGAACCCCCCCCCACACACACACAAATAAGTCAAAATTTCAAAACTTTTCAAGAGACAGTTATTTATGACAAAGCACCCAATATGTCCACCCATTAAAAAGTATGAATCGAATATTTCAAAAATGGTTTTTTTACGTATTTTATTGAGCATCGTTTATATAAAAAAAATCGAGTTAATAACCCTATTAGTTCATAGGATACGGCGAAAATAAAATATCACGCCGTTAGTGTCAACGATGAAAACATGAATAATTTCTGCCACTTAGCGCCCGTTAAAGAAATGAAATCTTACAAACCCCGAAGCCCCT
This sequence comes from Laupala kohalensis, assembly GCA_002313205.1. Classification (NCBI taxonomy): domain Eukaryota; kingdom Metazoa; phylum Arthropoda; class Insecta; order Orthoptera; family Trigonidiidae; genus Laupala; species Laupala kohalensis. Next base: position 529,550 of record NNCF01128294.1, on the reverse strand, counting down.
TTTCTATATTTAAATTAACAACAAATTTGCATGCAAAAACTGATATGATATATTAATTAGTTCGTAGAGTATAGTAAAAAAGCGTAATTTAGAAAACTGACATTTTGCATTGAGTCTGTATCAGCCACTCAAGACAACAAAGCTTAGACATAGATTTATATATGTTTTTGCTGAACACTTCTGGGTATTATTAATTTAGTAATTTTCTGTTTTTTCTGTTTTAGGTGAGTGCAAAAAACTGCATCTAGAAACAAGAAAGATGTGAGTACGTACAATATATGAACTATACAACTATATTAACAAAAAAAAAAAAAGAATATTTATGCGGGGTAAAGGTAAAATCTGCAGAACCCAGAAACATGTGAACAATACACATGGTTTGAGTAAAGTGTAAAGAACGTATTTAATGCATTTTTGTAATATAATAATATTTGCTTCTTCATAAAAAATAATGTTGTGGAACATATTGACAACTGTCTTTGGTCATTTTCCCTAGATTCCACATAATGCTGGTGAGCATACATTGAATGTACTTATTCGAGGTTTGTTTAATTGCGTTCGTTGTTAATGAAGATTGTTGCGATTTATTTTTTCGTACGGGAACTTAATTGTATTTTTAACATTCAATGTAGTTCGGTAATTAATGTGATTTTGCTATTTATATTTTTTTATTGATTCATTATAAACATTTTATAGAATATTATTATTGGCCACCTTATCCTTTATTTCTAATTTAAAATTTACTTTTTTGAGAAAATTAGAGAAAGCTTTTTATTCGCTTTATTATTATCACGTAAACGAAATATTGCATATATTTCATCCGTGTGCCCTACATGTGGAGCGAACGGGTGGTGTAGTGGTTAACACCCNGAGACAGATTCCCGGTTCGCCACCATTTTCACCTGACTGAATATTATCACAAAAATATATTGTTGTAAAGTAATAAATTTTGTTTATTAAGTTGAAGGATTTCTTATTGGTTTGTGAAAGGTTATATTAGTTTCGATGTTTTAGGACAATTTTTATGTTTAATATACTTGACTATTTTTAAAAAAAACACTAAATTACATACCAACAGCGTTTCAAAGATTACCTTAATCATTTTATGACACAGTAGAAATAAAATTATACATCGTATAGAAACAATAATTCAAGTATTTACATACTCGAAAATATTTCCTCTGGGTCCACGAAATAAAGTACCTTCCATCGTCCTGAACTATCGAAGTCTACTCGCAGTCTTCTTTCTTTCCAATCGAGCAAAAGGCCCATCGATTGCGCGTCGCCGGCCACTCTTTTCCTTCCATGGCATACCCGTGCTCCTCTGCACCTTCCCCTCTATTACTGCCGCTTCCCCGGAGAAATATGGAGCAGTGGCACGCACAACTTGGGAGAAATATTGTGATACCTTAGCACTTCGGCTGCATTGATACGATGCCAGGAACCTCCAGGCTTTCTGTTTCTCTTCGTTCGTATACGTTTATTTTCCACCGTATATACTGTTACTATATTCAAACGATTCAGTTCGCTATGTATAAAATATATGGCATGTGGTGGGTGTAAGTATAGGTAAAGAGGTATTTCAATACAAATGAAATAAGTTTCTAAAACATTTATCTAGCGTTGACATATCTCCTTGCATGTTTCTCATATGTATGAGAAATCCATCCTCGACCATCTCTGGTCTAACTCTGTGCATAAATCACTGAACTGGTAGTTCAGGGGTCGGTGTTCAAAAGTCCACGAGATAATGGGACTTTATTCTCGCCTTAAATTCCAGACTGACTTCCATACCTACTCAACCGGCTGTAAAATGTGTACAAGGTCCATCCTGTCATTTCGAACAAAACGTGCTTACCCATCATATCGCTCTTGCGCTGGGGTCTCTCTAATTTCGAGTGATTGGGTCCTAATATATAAATTTGCTTATTCAACTCCGGGCAGGATTCTAAACATCATTGTTATATCTTCTTTCTTTGTTTTATCTTCTTCACGTTCCATTTTTTACAATATTTTCAGTCTTACTACAAACCCATATTTGTTTTGGCACAGATGAAATGCACAAAAACATTAAATGTAATCAACAGTACACGCACTCTCTTAAGCAGAGTCGAATAAGCTTCATTTTACAATCTAAATCCTTTTTTATTAATTCTCAACAACATATTTTTCATATTTTTTAATAATCAAAATATACTTGTTTATAAAGTATGTGACCGGGAAGAATTTGTGAAAAGAACAATATTTCAACTAAAACAGAAAATTAGCAAAGTATTCTCAAGAAAGAAGTAAAAATGAGTGACATGATTCTAATAGATTTACATCAGTTCAATGTAAGTTGGTAATTAGAGATCGAATTATTACCATTAAAGATCAAGACATATAATCCTTTGGATTTTTAATGGAAAATTCGAATACAACGGAATTACTTTCTAAGGACAATATTTTGTTTTGTACACTGTAAATGTAATATACTCACGATTCTTATTTGGGAACAATTCTATGACTTTAATTAATAAGAGATATTTTTTTCACGACTTCCGAGAACTTATTCGTGGTGTTTGCATCGTCAACGGCCAGGTGAAAATTGCGACGGACCGGGACTCGAACACGGAACCTCCTGCTACAGCTACAGCAGTGCCGTCCACTCCACCACCAACCCCGGCTCCCATACCTGTACACAACATTTATCCGGCCTGTTAATATTCATAATATTTCTTCATCAAAAGTTTTATTATAATTCGGATATTATTGTCGTGATCTACACCTTGTTTACGTCATTGTGTTACCATTAACTTTGGAACATTCATCTCGCGTCGCCTGCTACCGAAAGCTGCTCAACCTCCCGAGCCATCCCCACATTTAACCCTCTTCTTGTCCGCCACCCGCCTGCCCGCCGCAGGGTAGACGGAGGCCCCGAGCATTATCCCAGACGTCGTAAATTCAGAGTTTGATGTGAGTAACGCGGCCGCAGTGGTGTGCTCCGGTTGCTTCCTTTCCCTCTTCCCCCTCGCCCACACGCTTTCCACTGCTCTCATCCCCTTTCTCTTCTTCCCCAAGGGTTCTTCTTTCCAGAATTATTAGGAAGATGGAGTTTGAAAATGAGAGTATATGTTTCGCGCGATGTCTGATCGACATTTCATTCGTGAGAAGTGAATCCATAGAGCGTGGATGGAGTACGCCACAAAGTCTGGACATGAGAGGGTGGGAGAAGCAATAGAAAGAAAAATGTTGGACGGCTACAAATACCAAAGAGATTTCACGCGAGGGTTATGAATTTATTTTATAGCGTACTCAGTTTTTACTTTCTCATATACGTAGTATATAGAAAGTATTGTATTCGTGAAAAAAAATTCGAAAACGAGATTTTTGCTGAAATATCCATTTTGGAGACCCCTGATTCCGAAAAAGTTGTTTTTGGCTGGACGTCTGTGCGCAGCACTCCTGACCGAATGGAAATTTTTTTTTCATTTTCCGTATTTACGGTAGAATTTACTTCTGACATATGCACGTGCTTTCTATTTTCGTTTTACTTGAACACAAAGGGCACTTCACATGAAGGTCAAAGTACATTTTTGAATATTTTTCAAAAACTTCTCCAACGATTTTGCTTAAATTTTCTGTACATAAAGTAGAATTAGTATGCATTACATCCGCATTAGCGCTATTTCGCTTGAATGTTTGGTATAGACGCAGTAAAATATTTTCTCACTGCTACATTGACGCATTTGTTTACTATTTCAAGAACCTTGAATATTATTCAACATCAATGAAGTAGAGGTAGAGTAAATTAATATTCTGAGTATTTATTTTACTTTCTAATCTCTAATAAAAGACACAAAGAAGTTGAATTTTTCTTAAATCTTCCACTCACGCGTCCTCTACGCCCTTGTCGTAACCTCATATCCGGTGACGCTGCATTATTTTGCTGCGTAAGCTTACGTATCAGATGTGTCCACTGCTCCTTTTACTGGATTTTCTTGTTAATTGGTGCATGCTGTGTGTCATATTAAAGGTTTGTGTATATTATTTGATGCGTGAAAATGTTATTTTATATTATTTCCTAACGATTTAAATATTAACTTGACTACGTGATTCTTGTTTGTGTTCTTTTTAATGTAATGTTTGATAAATATTTTTGTTTATTTTTCATGATAGTTTAAATTCAGTGCTTTAATGCAGTTTCAATCGTTAAAAATAGTATCATTGTTAAAAATATATTTTAACACTTACAGAATTCGTTGACTAGATAGATAAGGAGCGTTACGAAATAACAGGTAGTAAATACAACAAACAGTATCACCTATTCAACCGAAATAGTTAATAGATATGATTAGTGTTTATTAATTTAATTTTGAAATTTCAAATTGCTAAATAATTAACTCTTTAGTTCCTAATTAAATTATATAACAATATTTATGGTCTGCGGACTTTGTTCCCGCGATAATAAAATCCTATTTATCTTTATATTTATTAATAAATATATCTTTTGAAATAGAATATAAATCTTGTTGATCTTATCTCCCCAAAAAACGAAAGAACAGAATTTGTATATTGGAGATCCTTTTATATAAATGCTAGTAAAGTATTTCTTTAATAAACTTTTTAAATTGGGTAAAATGAAGACGATCAAAATATAGAGTAACAAGTGAAAGTCATCCCTCTCCTAATAGAATGCTTTAATGCCGCTTTCTAGTCCAGACTGAGAAACGTATATGAGAAAATATGTGCAATGGTTTTCCACCACTAGTTACTTGTGTTTTGGCGGAACTCCGCTTTCCGATAAGATTTATTTTTGTAATTGCACTAAATAAACGAAGAGACCCCTCCTGAGAATTTTTGTGCGCCCAATTACGTCATTTAATTGTAAAAATGATTACAGTTTATTTTCCAAGAAGTTTGTTTTCTGAGTTGCATAGTTAGACATCATGTATTTGTGTATTTTGGTCGAACATATTAAACTAGTATATTCTACGCGTCCTCTGTTAACTAGAGGTATCATAAATTTTATGGCACCTATTATTCACACATATTTTAAAAAATAGTACATAACGATTGAATGGCTCAGAGTATGATTCAACAAAGCATTGAGATAAAATGATGAGACAACTAAGGTTCTATTTTTTGTTACTCAACATAAGAAATATACGAAGTTCAATTTTTTTTATCCTGTGTATCTTTCGTAAATGCCTCAAAGTGAACAATATCAAATTATCGCAATAATAGAAATATCTTATTAAATAATTAAATGTTAGTATAAAATTTCATGAGTACTAGTGTAAATCTTTTGAAAAATTTATGAGAATTTAATTTTAACAAACTGAAAACTATAATTACTGGAGGATGTAAAAATTGGAAAAATTAGAGAAGAACCACTTACTCACTGTTAGTTCTGATATAGGTTTGAGGTATGACCTACAGATAAAAAGCATTTGTATGCTTTTGTTAACCTTTCGGGAGTTATCTCAGTACAGGATGAATCGTTCCGAACGTTTATGTATTTTTACAATAATGTTATCATATCAGCAAACTAAGGAGATTCATGGATCTTGTAACAAGACATCTCATGTGTATTGAAGGCGTGACTTAATCGTGCACCTAAGGGATTGAAAGCCGATAAGGTCGTGTGGAATTCGATAAGGCGACAAAAGGAAAACTTGACGATAAATTCCTAGTTGAAGGTTATTTGCTGACGCGAACAGGTTTGAAGATTTTTTAATGCTAAGTTTATTTTGCAGATTCTGTACATTATTCTTCGTAAAGTTTCTGTTTCATTATTGTAATGAAATATTTCTGGATTTGTAGCAGGGAAAATCGTCATAAAATAATTAATTTGGTATTTCTTTTTATGACGTTTGTTCTATTTCATGAGGACTATAATTCAAGTTTGCATTCATGGCCTGAAAATGACATATTTTGATGAAATCGCCCCCACCCCATTTAAATTAAATGAACTGGATACAACGATTAACAGTTTTACACAGACGTCATATTACTTGAAAAGGTGAATGAGACAAAATATCTTTTGTACTATAAAAACGATGAATTGAAGTTCCCGAACTTCTTCTAAGAACCTTAATCTTCCCGAAATGTAGCAAGTTCATTGAACACAATAATTCCTTGTTTACTAAGAAGTCGGTATATGTATTTGCAATACAAATATGGTTTGTTTCTTTGTATTTTATACTAACTGAACACACTCAGCGACATTGAATAGGTGTCCTAGCCTTTTCAGGAACGTCACAAATTTTGATTTATGGAATATCATTAGATAAATAAAATAGCAATTCATGTTAAAGCATAAACCATAAAAATATGAATATGTAAAGAAACAATATATAATTATAAACATTAGATTTTCTTCAGTTTGTAGTAAATTTTTGAAGTTCAAATTCTTAAAAGATATTTTTTAAATCCCACAGAAACATCCACCATTATCATATTGGCATGTTCACAGCAACAACCGTCACACCTGCTTGCCTTTCTTAGCGACACCATGCTCAATGAGTTACGCAGGGCTGTTGCTAAAACTTTCCGATTTTCCGTTCGCGAGAAACAGATGATTAAATAGAGAACAGTCTCATGTAGAGCGTTTTCACAGTTTTACAAATTTTCTATAAACTCATCTAACTGTATAGATATTCATGTCGAAGAATCATTCAAACATACCAACAAATATTCGTCAAATATAAGTAAAAATAAATTTAGAGTCAAAAAAGCATTTACAAACTGTGTATGACCACGTGGAAGAAAATAAAGTAATTTACTCTCAGAAAGCAAGGTTATGATATTAAATTACACTTTTCTGTGTTTCCGGTTGTTAGAAAATCAATTTTTGCTTTAAAACTTTTCAAGCTGTTATTTCAATAAAGTAACTTAAAAGTGTCTGCTTAATAAGAGAAAATAGGAAGAGAGAAAGAATTATTCTTTCAAATAAAAAAAATCAGTAATTGTTCTCTACGTTTTGTTATTTCGTTAAAATTATTTAATATACGAAACTTATTATGAAATATAATATTTGAAAAAGAATGATTGAATGATAAAATTACGAGAATCTATTTTTGTTGTCATTATTAAAATTGTTTCTAATTTTATTTGGGATAACTTTAATATCAGTCAAACAACTTAAATTGCTTCTTTAAGAATAATATCCCTAGAGATGTAGGTTACCTCTTATCCACATCATCTTCTCAAAAAAGCTCTTTGGCGTAATTCACGCCAGCGAGATCATTGAGCTGAACTCAGAAATTGATTTTCAATATAATGTAGTAATGAGAATCTTCCTGACTTTGTTTAAGAACTTTATGTATACGATATTTCTGTAAAATTTTCCGAATTTAGTCTTAAAATGTTTACAAGACGTTCCGTTCTCCTAGTCCTCTCAATTCCTTAATTCCAATAAAAAATCCAGGCCATTGCTTGGTGTTTACCATACAGACGTGAAATGTCAAAATTTCGTTTGTATACTTAAATATACAATAATTCTAAAACATTAGAGACTTTGTTGCAAACACCACAATAATAAACAAGTTTCATGTTTATTTGGAACAGAAGGTTTCACAGTTCTCCTCTGTTATGTAACGACCAACTTAGCAAGTGCTGCGATCTTCTCTGCGGGACAAATATGAACTATGAAAGGATATTTTCATTTGAAAATTATAATCCTCCAATTCACAAGTTCATAACTTTAAAAAATATGACACTCACTTGAAACAAGTCTCGGAAAGTTGGGACTACGAAATAGTTCGTCATCGTGGTAAATCATAATTTTAATAACGAAATATTTTTATATCCAATCAAATGGAAACATATTATTCGAATAAAATTCGCGCAATTTTTCTCAAATTGTATAACTTTTCTGACGTGTGACAACGCTGTGTGTAGGAACGTGATGACACTTTAAAAAATTTCCCCTTAATATGTTTCAATATTGAAATCTCGAACATTTGAAAATTATTTCAGCGTGTATGATATAGTTTGGAATAAACTATTTATATCACAATTCCTTTGACATGTAAAACGAATAATATGAATCCGTGATTTAATGCGTACCTCCAATGCTGGAAAATATATTAATAACAATTTTGAACTTTAATTACATAAGTACAAACATTAAAAGACGCAGTGTATCTTTGAGATCAAATTTACGGAATGTTAGATTTTCATTACACCAATATATATTTCTCTTGAAAATAATTCGTGACAGTCATAATTGAATGGCTCAATTTTACCGTTGCTGAGGTAATAATAGAATTTAATAGGATTTACACAAAACGTCCTAATTCGAATTTCCTTATAATATTTTTAGCTGCTCCTTCGACAATAGGTCATTTATTTTTACTAGTGAAGAATGGAGAAAGAATGGAGAAAGATTGATCAAGTTTGACGACAAGTTTGTTCGGCGAAAAAGAAAAATGAAAAGAAATGTGACATGGTATTATTCGGTTAGTGCACTTTTTTTATCTTTATGGCCGCGCTAGATTTTATTGAACTACCACACAAACATTTTTATGCAATAGACTTACTTTTATTTGGGGAGAAGATTATTGGGTTTATAAGTTGTAAAAATCAAAATCAAGATTTTTGTTCGATTTTTCAGTCAGTGGCCGCACTAGATACTCGTCAAATTACGTACCAAATAAAATAGATTCACTTGTTTTTGCTTGAGAATATTTTTAAAACGCGGTTTTTTATTACTCCTTTTGGGTTTACTTTGTGAGAAAATCACGCAAAAGCAGCGTTTGAAAACAATTTCCCCTTGTCTTCTGGGTATTCGTAAACGTAGGTGTCAGGAAATCTGGAGTTACGAGAAATCAACCGCGGACTAACTTCAAGACAAACCTCACTTGGAAAAACCTGCATTTCAATCATTCTACGCTTCTCTTCACTGCATTCTCACCACCAAACCTTACTTTTCTTTCGAATACCAATTTATCAGACCTACGTCCTCGCACGATCATTAGTTGTTTGTTATAAAAAATATATTCCTTCTCTGAATAATTGTATATTTCCTCAACCACGTCTATCTGATATTTGAGGAGCAAGTGCATGAAGTACGCCTATCTTCAGGACTTATTTGATTATTCTTCAGACTCTCTCTAAATTGCTCTAATTACCCCACTGAGCAATGCATCACGGAAGGCAATGCATTATTTTAGGTCTCCCGCGCTCCAAGACTGCGGCGTTGGTTGCTGTACCTGCCGAACCTGTTTAAATTGATCTCTAGGAGAGCGCTCGATACAACGATCGGGACAGGTGGCGCTGCCAGACTGCAGGTGCAAGGACCTCACGCTTAGATGGATCCAATAGAAACAAAAACCGTTGAGCGTAAACGCAAGTATTATTCGTTGCCCGAGATGCTTCAAGGTGGTATTAGCGTATGCAGAATTAAATCACTATAATATCTAAAATGGGTGTAAATAAACAGAATAACATGTGTTTATTGTGATTTCAGCAAGAAAACATACCTCATCGGCCATTTAAACGAAATAACAGCAATTATAGATGACTGTGTAAATACTGCGTCTTATGGAGAAAATACTTTTTTTTTTTTAAAGACCAACTTATAAATCACGAAAGTGATGGAAGCTTACTTTAATTCGTAGCAAATTTTCCGTAGTATTTTTACATCACTTTTATATTTAGGTCACCGGACACTGGAGAAAGTTATTAAATCCCAAAACCATTGTGCTCATCCGCCATATTTGTACTTGCTCTTATGTATTGAAATCGAAACAAGCGAGTTTCTCAATAATGTAATAATGTAAATTAAATCATGTTTTTTTCTTCGTAATTAATTATCTTGTTGTGTTTTACAATAATGAGAATAAAAGTACAGAAGACTATTAATCTTCTCAGTGATTTGACTAACTTGGGGCGCTAGATTAACTTACTTAGCTGTAACTTACATCTTTTTACGAAATTTATTGTAAAAGGAAACAAATATAACAATGGAATACAAAACAACTGAAAATGTAAGTTTTAATATAATAAATATTTATTACACTATTCAATGTATAGTGGTCCTACCTTTCGAAATGAGATGGTTATTTGCTTTTTTTTATATTTTTTCTTAACAAAACGGATAATACTTTCCAATCATTTAAGCATTGTATAAGGAAAGTATACGTACATACTTCACCCTCTCACAGAAAAAGACGTTTCGAGATATATTCTGATCTCCACGAATCGGGTCTAAAAGAGAGTCTCCTCTCAAAGATTTGCAATAATCTTCTACGTCGTATTTATGTGTGTATGTATGTGTAGAATTGTTCCCTCAATAGCTCACGAAGAAAACGATAGAACCCAACCACTCTTGATAATTGAATTAAAACATTTTAGGAGTAGAGGTCTATTTCTCGTTTTAGATTTGTGACGAAACTAATATAATTTTTTATGTCATTTCACTCGTCACTCACCCTTTATCTATTAAAATTGAATTCCTCAATAAAAAGTAATTTTCCTTATTTATACATCCTTTATGATAATTTTAACTTATTGTTATTCCTCTCTTTCAGTTATGAATAATTTCTCTTATATTGTGATTCTTGAAAATTTGTAGAGATTCCTAAACCAACACCATATTTACTAATGGTTTCGTGTTCCATAATGGTAAACTATTTGTATACGTCATCACACCGTACCGAAATACCGCACCGCACATGTTATAACCAGAGCTTGGATTTGCTATAACCGACACATGCTGTAACCAGCATTTTTAACCTCGTGAAACCATTTGAGTTTAATTTAATACTATCCAAGTAATTTTGATTGATTACAGCAATTTAAACTAAAACTTACAGAGTTGAAAACAAAATTCTTCCAATATATATATATTGGAAGAATTTTATTTTCAACTCTGTAAGTTTTAGTTTAAATTGCTGCAATCAATCAAAATTACTTGGATATTTTTTTAATATAGCATATACTTTATGAAGGAGTTCAACTACACCAATTTACACTAGCCCTATCTTAGAAATAAGTGAATATGTACGTAACTTGCTTTTTAAAGTGTATATTTTGGATTTTTCAGTGCTTTTATTCGGATTTTTAGTGCATCATTTCCGACTGCTTGGTGCGTATTGATCCGAGACGTGATTATAACAATACGAGAGAATTGCAAAATGGAATCTTCACATCTACTACATTGAAATACACCTACTACCTTAAATACACTTCTGAATGCGTATTTAACAACACAAGAGACAGTAAATCTGAATAATGTCCGATATTATTCTTCATATATTATTAAAATATAAGAAAGATGATTGAATCTATGTATGAGCAATAATGTAAAAGTTGAATTTGTAATGAAATTGATATACAATATTCATAGAGAAAAATAGGACTACAAAATGTTCACAAATAATTTTTTTTATTAATACTTCCAAGAAATTAGCAACAGTTATTGTTTCGAAAAATACAAAATACAAAATGAATAATTAGTTATGTACCTACCTTGTAAGGACCATATTACCCATGGATTTTAAAACTTTTGAAGTCGTTTTGATGCTGATAACAGAAGAATTTTCACTTTCTCTACGTTCTTGAATATTAGTGTTTAATTTTCATAAATAAAATAATTTTTGTGGAGGAAACAATATTAGTAGGATTGAAAAAAAGAGAAATAAGCTTTTTCTTTCCTTCAGTACAATTATTTCCTCCTAGACCCCAATATGTCACTCATTTTTGCTAAAAGCTTTAAAAATAACCGTTTTATATGATATCCTTTAATCATGAATGGTAGAAAGTAATTTATTTGAATATATATGGGAACAAGTATATAGTAATACTTGCTGGTTATCCAGAGTAGCCCGGGTAGACTAATATTCTTAGACTCAGGTAAAAATAAAATCTATCTATATTGTAAGATCAAAATAATTGTACTTACTAGTTTTTTTGAAAACATGTTGAACATGCTAATTTTTCAAAATCATAATAAAAAAAATTTAAAACAAAACTTCATTGTATACACTACATCATCAGTCGAATTTTCTCTTCTCTCGCCGATGCATGGCGGGGCTCCACTGTTTCATTAAAGTTCTGGTAAAATCTAAACTATTCGTCGAAATGTTACGATTTATTGAAGCTTTTTATCTTTGTTAAAACATATAACTCATTACATTTTATGAAAATTGATTTTTTCTTTCTTTCTTTCTTTCTTTCTTTCTTTCTTTCTTTCTTTCTTTCTTTCCTTTTCTTTCCTTTTCTCTTTCCTTTTCTCTTTCCTTTTCTCTTTCCTTTTCTCTTTTCTTTTTTCTTTTTTTCTTTCCTTTTTTCTTTCCTTTTCTCTTTCCTTTTTTCTTTTCTTTTTTCTTTTCTTTTTTCTTTCCTTTTTTCTTTTCTTTTTTCTTTTCTTTTTTCTTTTCTTTTTTCTTTTCTTTTTTCTTTTCTTTTTTCTTTTCTTTTTTCTTTTCTTTTTTCTTTTCTTTTCTTTTCTCTTTTCTTTTCTTTTCTCTTTTCTTTTCTTTATCACACATAATTAAAATAAAAGTTAGCCTTTGTTCATCCTGAGCATCCAAACTCTCTCTTTGCCAATTTCATCGCGATCGGTTCTGTAGTTTGGTCGCGATCAGGTAGCAAACATATGGATGTGCTACAGATATCACTGCAACCAGTACTTTAGGTAAATGGAGTTATAGGAAACAATGGTGTTCCTCGTCTCGTTTAGACACGAAAGTTAGGACAAAGCAGTAGCTACTACAGCAGTGTATTTCTGCGCCATCAGCATGGGAAGTAGCACCTGGTTTCTCTTTGCATTCTCAAGATGTGGCACCTTGTCACTAATTTGGTGATACATCTCTCATGGCGTCAAAACGTCTAGTTACGACGTAGCACTCGAAGAATTTTTATGACGTTGTAAAAACGTTCTTAGCTTCATAAATGAAGATAATTTTATTGTATGCAATGAGTTTGACCATTTCACTGCAGCTAAGATATTACATTACATAGGAGTAATATAGGAAGATATTTTTTCAGAATGTTGAAACTTTTACCAATTTTCATTGTTTCAGTATTTTTAAGGAAGGAAACGGTTATTTACTGCAACAGTTGTAATTAGGCTGAACATCTATATTTTTGGACAGATATCTCCAGTACTTCGGAACTTTGTTGAAAAAATAATTAGAAAATTCCAGAAAATTAAATAGTTAAAACCTTACATCAATTTTAAAAATTACACAGAATGGGTTAACCTATATTCGATCAGTGGGTTCTCAACCTATTACGCAAACACAAAATTTATAACTTTTTGTTCATTATTGTGTAAAAATAAAACCATGTACAGCTTTTATCAAAATTAAGGAATGTACTTTGTATTCACTATTGCTATGATAACAATATATTGCAAATAAAATATAAGAAAACATATACTTGCAATAAAAATACGTAAGTTCTTCTAGGCGTTAAATCGACATTGCGTTTCTGAAACATATTTTACGTCATATATTTTTTTCGGTATTTTGTGTGATTTCACGATATTGCAATTTTAGATGTGAGGAAACTTAATGGTAGAACTGACTTACGTAAATAAGATACGATAAATTGCGAGACTCACATTTCTTTCATCCTTTCGGAAGATATTTTCCACCTCATATCAAATATCATTTATTAAACACAGTAAAACTAAGGGAGGCTGAAATATGATAAACATTGTTTTTTGTGCTTACTCAAAAAACAAATATGGAAGCAACATAGGACGTACAATAATCTTGTTATTGACACATTTTGTTCATTTATATTTACTTTTTCTTCACTTATTTTACCTAGTGGGGAGTGTAGGAGATGGATGACAAGATGTGGTGTCCTCATGCATGTGACTGAGGTGTGACAAGAATGTCGGATGTACCGCATACACGTACGGAAAAATTAGTATTAATTTGGACATGAATAGGAACATTAAATTTATTTAAAATACAGTATGTAATTGACTGAAACTAATTTTTATTTCACAATTTTAGAGAGAAAGACAGAAAAAATAATAACAAATTCTAGCAGTATGTTTATATGAAAACAATGAATAAAGAGTTAATACTTTTTGTAAAATTTGAAATAATCTACCTATTGTAATGAAAATTTCCCACTTACATGAAATGAAATGCATGAAAAATTAATTCATAGCAATAAATTGTAGTGGTATTTAACTGTTTTATTTATACATGCAAAGAGAACGAGAATAATAAAAAGTCAACCTTGTGTAATATTGACTTCAAATTTTAATAGGAATCTTTACTTTACCCAGTTCAACCAAAATCATTCGTAGTATTTCACATTTGTCGGTGTACGAATTAAAATTTTAACAGTATAGTTAGCAATAGGATAAACTTACATCTTTTTTTCCATTTTCTGTAAAGTCTAAAAATTTCATCTAAAGGTTAGGATTAAAGTAATTTTAAAAATTTGCAATTGTTGAAAAGTATTTATTTTCTTGAACATAATTTATAATAGAACGTACTACACCCTTATGTCCATTCTTTCTTACAATCCATTAAAAGATTGTAATGTCGTCATTCCAAGGCAATATTTCACACTCATTAGTCATCTTCCTCTCTACTATTCATCTTCCGTCCGCAATAACCTCGGCGTCTTCGGTGCGCTCTCCTTTCGCGAATGCTTAGCAAAGATTCTGCCGACTTTCTGCTTTTTTTTGCTTCGTCGGAGGAGTCAGACAGAATGGTCTCCTCTAAGACAAGGCGAGAGAGCGCGCCCGCCCGCGCGCGCGCGCGCCTGCGCCGTTACGAGCGGAAGCCAAATTAGGAAAGTTTATGTAATTAATGAACACAAGGAAGCGAGAACGCCTTCGCTGTGTGGTGGCGCAGCGCGTCTCCGCGAAACAAAAACGCTCGCGCAGAATCATTTGCGGGACACAAAGCGCTGATAAAAACGCGGAACGGGTGCGCGGGGGAAGGGAATGAGTCTGACAACTGTCGGAGGAATTGGAACAATAATGAACTCTTTGACGCTTCGAGGTGGGGTTCGCGTGGGCGCCGCCAGGGGCGCGCGGTGGCTGGTGACTGGGGTGGGAACTAATGAAGCGGCAGGGGCGATGGTGGCGGTGCAACGGCAGAGGGGTAGAACTGATTATAAATTAACCCCCTGCGTCCGTCGCTTAACCCTTTTCACTCCCCTTCTTTCTCCAAACCCCGTTGACTCCCCGTCTGGTGTAATTAATCCCTTTGTCCTGTGGTTTGTTATTCTCGGAGCTGGAGTCGGGTGGGGACATGAGAGCTGTGCAGGATTGAAAGGCGAGTTATTAGTCCTTAAACTGGGATTTGAACAAATATAACGTCAATGACACAGGAGTGTGGAATGGTTTCGAAGTTATTCATGTGTATATGTGGAATAGAGACTATATTCATCTTTATAAGAACAATAAATTACGTTCTTCAATTTTATAGCCATCGCACAAAATAATCACATAACTCCTGAAATATTATTTAATTTTCAAGACGTCTGAACATCAGAAGTAAAAGACAATATCATTGCATTATGAACTAGGATTGTCCAAAATTCGGTCCGCTGGCCGAATCCAGCCCGTAGTGGTGTTTAAATCTGTCAATTCGGGCGAATTTTCTACAATCTTATAACAACTTTCTCGTAATTTTTCTCGTTATTCCCGTCTTGTATTCGCTAATAATAGAGTGATCGCTAAGGTTGCTTTATCTAACTTATAATATCATTTTTCTAGTGAAATTGAAAATATTCAAACATCGTAAATTGATTTAGTTAATATTTAATGGTATGATTTCATTAGCAGCTATTATTCTTACATGTTTTACGATGCTTTAAAATAAGATCAAAGATTTTGCACGCAATTTATCAGTGTGTGGGATTACATGCAAGAATGCAAAAAAATGTGAGTTCGTTGTTGAAATTAACTAAATCAAAACATAGATCAAATTAGGAGACAATCATTTATGAAACATTTTATTTATCAACAGAACAAACTAGAGCTGAAAATTCACCAAATACGGGATTTTCTACATCTCACTAAATTGTACTGATATTTCAATAGTGAGGGTTATGACAATATTTAACACATATATTTATATCTTCTCTACTAATATCATCATTATTACTCTTATTATTATTAAATATAATTTGTGGATTCCTGATAAAATTTGTTCATCTCTCTGAGACCAAACATTTTAAGTGTGGTCGTCATATTCCAATAATTTTGAGATCCCTGTTCTGGACCATATCACTTAATTTTTGTTTTCGTGTTATCTTAAAAATTAACAAAAATTTTATAACACCCTGTCGCACAATACCGTAATAAATATTGGCATAAAAACAGTTTAAAATTAAACTGATTTTTCATTAATCATGTGATCAAAATCAGTTTCGAGAACGACTTGCTTACAATATACCACAACTTACGTCACAATCCATCATAGGAATGACACCGAAAAATTTATTTCGCAGAATATATACCTTTACATGAATTCTTTGGCATCAATTAATTGATGAAATTATTATGCGAAGTGTGGTAATGTTGATGAATTACAAGGGTTGAAAAAACAATTAAAATTGTCTGCTAATCAGTAAATGTGAATCTTCACTCACGTGACTGTTTATGAAACTTACTAATCTGTTCGCCAGAGTTCAATTGCGTTACGTGAGGCGTACAATTTACCGAACGTATAATCTATGTGACCGAGTTGTAGAAGCAAAACTATATACAGACTGTGAAGAACATGAAGATTGTTTTCAAGTACAACTTGAAAGTGAAATGAAAACAATAGAATTCGGAGCTTTGTTTATTTAGCTTTCTGTGTGAAGCGTATTTTCCTTCTGTCTGGATTTCAAAATAATTTGTAATTCAGTACATATTGGCATTTAATACCGAAAACTGATTGTATTTTGTTGGTTTCCTTCGTAATATTTGTTTTTTGAAATTAACAAAAGTGAAAATTAAATGAATTTGGAATATAACATGATAACCAAGAACAGTGCCGGGCAAAATGAGCTACAAATTCCTGACCTGTTGACAGATGTTTTAATTCCCTCTGTAGAGTAAAATATATCAATTTACATTGCCAATTTTTCCTTCAATGTTCATGTAGATTTATGTATATTCGTTTCAAATATAAAGTATTTTTTAAGTTTTTATATTTTATTTATTATTTTTTTAAATATTGCATATTTAGTCATATTTTTTTAAGTTCTTTTTTAATACCTGTCAACATCGGGTAGTTTGGCTATTATGATATAAAGTTTGAGAAATTTCACACAGTTTATAATTGAAAATAGAAACAACTAAATTCAGTTCGATCACCTGCGATCATTAACGCTAAACGATACTTGGTCAAAACTTACTTACTTTGATGTAAATTAAGGTATAAAAGTGAATTATCTGCTTTGTCTACTGTTTCACTTAAAAAGATTTTTATAACCTTTATCTTTTTGAAGATACAAAAATGCCTTGGATTACCATACTATTGTTTTTTCTCTTTTTAATTTTTCACGTGCATATATCGTATCAAGATAAAGATACTGCAACTATAAACTTTTTATTACACCTGTCGTAAAATTTTCAAGAAAATAAACCAGCGTATGTTATTGAGCATGTATTGTACTCATCTTCATGATTATTACCACTTAGTTACCGGATTCTTCAAATACATATGATAAACAGAAAAAAAAATGTGGTCATGAAATAAACCGTCCGTGATTTTATGTTCTATCTTTTACGAGGTTTGTAATGATACTACATCCAGTCGTAAGTGAACTTGTTGAAAATGTGTTTCAGACTAAACGAAAGGTAAATAAGGTACGAAGAGTTACTTTCTTAATAGTAACCTTGCTTGAAACATTTCCAGTGAAATTATACACTAACATTCAGACAAACTCTTTTCCTTCGCATTTTTTCTTCAAATTCCTCAACTAACCACACAGAATTCCTGATTGTATTTCCTCTCAAAGAACGCTCTATTCAATATACGTATGCGACACAGATCCACGATTTTGTATTTGCTTGTTTGTAAAATCTCTCCATTTTACTCCAACAAACCACAACATTTTCAAGAAACACGTTTGCCTTAAAGCTACAGCGGTAGAATCCAGTTATTGCGATGCTTTTCTCTAAATCATGCACCACTGTTTACGTGAAAAGCGCGGATCTGTATTCTGAAGAAGTCATCCCCGTTACGTGTCCTCCAGAAAGCTAGTGTGAGAAAGAGGCAAGACCACTGTCCCAAGATGCACTGTGAGCCACTGAGAGCTGACCGTCGCGGCGCCCCGCCTCATTAAACTACGCAGTTATATCGCGTCGCCACCCAGAAACACAGTAAACCCTATGTTTTGTTGCCGGTGTCGGAAACGTTGTTTTGCGGCGCCACAGGTTTAACTGTCGGCTACTCCCCGGTTCAGGAGGGCCGATAATAAAATTGCACGATTGCGGAGAATAAACAAATGAAATAATTGCTTCATTAGGATCCGTTGTGCGTCGCTCGCCGGGTAAGTGAAATAAACCGTCATAAACCGAAGAAGACAGTGGTAGAGGTATTAACTCGTCGAGTTGATGGGTTTCGAAATAGTGTTAAGCGGAAATGGGGCTCTTTCTGCAGCAGGACAATAAAAGAAAGACTGCGGTTTGCTTCGAGCATCGTTTGCTCAAATCTCATCCCATTTAGTCGTTTTTAGGAGTCAATAAGATATTATTTTGCTAAAATGTCCCAAGAATGTGCCGCAGCTAATTTTTAATGTGGTTGTGATCAATATTTGTTTTAATCCAACGCGCAAAATACGAGGAATACGTTTCCTCGATTGACAATGCAGAATTTCTATTCTGTTATTAATTAGTGAAAACAAACTATATGTTAGGGTTCATGTAAATGTGCTAATTTTTTGGTCCTAAATATAAAATAAGAAAAATTGGTCAGACAGTAATGAATATTTTTTTTGATAGAATGTCCTTTAGTGATCGTCTCTAAGGGAAAGTGGACATGATAAATTCAAGCGAACGTGGAGGAGCTGAACTTGAACAGTCCATAAGTGTACTTTTCTGAAACTTAAGTGTATTTATGAATAAGTTTCACATTTTCAAACTAATTCATATGTTTGAACTTGTCTGTCCGGGGCAACACGCGTCTTAGTAGATACAACTACCAACGTTTCGACCATCGTGCTGTGGCCTTCTTCAGGGCAATGTCAGAGTCGTACAGACCTAACACGCTGTCGTACTCGTAAGACGCTGTTTGTCCCGGACAGACAAGTTCATTCTGACTCAGGCCGCGGAAGCCTACGTTTATACTTCATATGTTATTTTGTAGTTTTTTTAAGATGTATTTGGGATTGGGTTGGAGTTTTTCTTTACCCTTGTCCTCCTCTGTGGCGAACACGAACTGTGTATTTGCACAAATCAATTCCATGCAAATTTTTTTCTTTCTTACCAGTTTTTTACAAAATGAAACGTACAAAATATGCACGTTTTAATAAAATATGTTCATATATTTTTATAATTACACAATAAAATATTAATATTTTATACTTTATTTCTACATATCGCAACAAAATTTACCACATTCAATATATGATAAGCGATATATAAAGAAATTGTTTATTCCAATACCTATTATACTTGAACGAAATTGCGTTAGAATGAAAATACTTTCCACGAATATTTGATATAATGGAAATAATCGATATTTTCAATATTTATTTTTAATTGTTCATGGAGAGAAATAAATTTATGAGTAGATTGATACACAAGGTACCTAGTACGCAAAGTTATACATCTTATTAATTTAACTGTACTTAAGCAAATTGTAAATACCTGGCTGCGATAGATCGCAACAATCACTTTCAACATACACTTGCAATGCTTTTGGCGATCATCAGTCGCTTCCCGTTGTCAACTTTCCAATCAACTTTCTCGGAGTGTACGAATACCGTTCATTCTTTCTTTCTTTCTTTCTTTCTTTCTTTCTTTCTTTCTTTCTTTCTTTCTTTCTTTCTTTCTTTCTTTCTTTCTTTCTTTCTTTCTTTCTTTCTTTCTTTCTTTCTTTCTTTCTTTCTTTCTTTCTTTCTTTCTTTCTTTCTTTCTTTCTTTCTTTCTTTCTTTCTCCTCCAAGTAGAAAGAATATGATGGAAAGGAAAGAAAAAAAATGCACAATGTGAACAGAAAAAAATGTTGAACTAGAATCATATTAACATAGCATGTTTTTGTTTGAAAAAGTTCGTTCATTTGTTGTAGGGACGAACCTACCAATCGTTGTTCAAGAATTTTAATTAACTACTTCCCGACCGTTTCACATAATTCCAAGAAACTTAGTGAAAAGGATATCAGTAAGCGGTATACTTTACAACAACAAATCTAATAACCATTATTTGTTGACTTCTCCACAAAAACTAAATAATTTAGGGCACACATCATAGATTTATCTTTCTCTCATCACTAGGAATCGTGGAATTACTTTCGAAAAAATATTCCATTGTGATGCACAATAAAACAACTTCAGTTTGCCGTTGAAATCTTAGTACATTTATGAGCTGCAACAAAAAACACAAAATTAGATAATGTGTATGAAATGAAAGTCAATATTTAGTATTATTAAAGTAAAATATATTTTGATTCTGGTAACCGTAAAAAATTTGCTAATTAATACCAATAACATACTTTTCTATGATAAACAAATATAAACTAACATTATTTTTACTTCGAGATACATGATTTTTTTCAGATAAGTGCAGAATAATTCATCACAACAATAGTTAAATTTTTTTTGTCTGAAAAAACCGTCAATATAAATTGAAATAAATAACATTGTTTAATGTAAATATCTTATTATAATCCCTAATTTTTTATTTTTTTAAATAAAATTTGATAGGTCTTATCATACATCACGTTTACCCCGTAACATAACATTTTCATTTAACTTATTTGATACGCTTAAGGGTCTCATTTCAATTAAAATGTAAAATACGATTTTTTTTGTCTTTCAGGGGGGTCCACTTTGTTCCGGGACTACATTACCTTCATTAGCAATAACATTAGCAATTCATTTTCATCAACTCCAATTCATTAAAGATACTGAATTGAAATGGGCGTATCCATTTGGGTGGCCGATGTTATGAAGCTCAATAACTGCTCTAGCATTTTATACATGTGTGAAAAATGGCTAAAATTTGAAGTGCAAACTCATGAAAAAAGAAGAAATTGGTAATTCCTTTTGTTTTTCTTGGAATTCCGCATGTAACAGTTTCATTTTTCGTATCTTCCCTATTTAATTTCTGATTTATTTTTTCAATTCTTCGATGTTTGATTTTTGAGAAGTTATTTGCTGAAATGTCACTTTTTGAAGGATTCCATTCGCGTTATTTCACATCTACACAAAGCAGACGTACTATTTTCGATAAGATCGTCCAGCTTTCATATATATCCGATTTACTTTGACATTCGCGACGTGAAAACCGTAATACAACCTGTAATGAAAACTTCTTTCTGGGATGAAAGTTAATGGAATTCATACGGACATCCTTCCTCAGGCAGCCATCCACAATCTCCAAGATGAAAGCTACCCAGAACGTCGTGCTATAGAAATAATAAACGAGAATCTCCGTTGACTTCGTCTTGGATGCTCTTCTGCTGATGTGCGACGACGATGTGGTGAAATGCTCGTCCACTCCGAGCACTTGACAGTATTGTGCGGACACCGTCCGTCTTTTCGACGTTCTGTCCTCTCGCCCCTCTCAGTCGTCTAGACATCAGCAAATGCTTGAGTGGAGTTCGATTCATCGGAAGATTGGATGTCGCAGATGGATACCTCGATGCCTGATTCATTACTTTGAAGACTTCCCCGTACTTTGTATATATTGGGATTCCCAGTCGTCTACATCATAGAATACACACGCATGAAAATAATTATCATAAACAATTTTTGTTTTCTCAAATAATTCCCAGCCCCCAAATAATTTCTCTGTCAAAAACCATCGAGTCATCATCTCATTCTCCATCTCCTACCCATTCAAGGAATGAAGGTTCAATAAGTTTTAGTTTCTCAAAAATTATTTTCCCTCAAATTTTTGTCTCTGGGTTGCAAATCCCGACTTTGCATCACATTTTCATGGAAGGTTTATCTGCTCTGCTGTAACAAACTATGTGATGGGCCAAAACATTGTTTTAAATACAAATGACGAAGATTATTGCTCTGATTACTACTTTATCTTTGTCCGTATTACCTTAGATGAAGGAATTCATTGGTAAATAAATATAACATAATTTATACAAATTTTATAAGAATTTAATTAATATATCTATTAAAATTTAACGAATTTATTCCAGCTGAGATTAGAGATTATTAAACCATACATTTTCTCACAATTCATTTAAAAATTCTTACAATACACGAGACAGATTTGGGCCATCTTAAGCAGAACGTTTCTGGCCTTACGTCTTTGGTCGGAATATTTGCCATGCGACATATTTAAAAGTAAATTTTACAGCGAGATAAATGTTTTAGTGAAAGTTCCTTCAAAGCTATTTAGGATTATATGTTAGAAGTTTATTAGGATCGAAGAAGTCTCCGAACGAAGACGCGGAATGGTCGAGAGCAACCGCGTAACTCAGATGTGTGGTCCTGGTGGAGTCTCTCTTTTTTTAATTAATAAGCTTACTCGTGTATACGCGTACCACCACAACATTGACCGATGCTCGCTCTTGTGAAGCTCGGCAAATATGATGCGACGGGACTTGAGGAGTAACTTCGTGGAGCGAACCCGGCAAATCTGCGGTGGTGGCAGCGGGTGGTAGGAACTGGAAGGGTCGGGGACGAGACGGCAGCGCCTCCGTAGACCTTTGATCTCGGCGCAGAAGAGAGGGTAGAGGCATAACCATTAGCGATATACACATTCGCCACCGTTCCCCGCCTACGTCGGCCGTTTCTCCCCCGCCCGTGTTCATCTGGGTTCTCTAATCCCGCCTTCCTTGTCTTTCTCCTCCTGATGACCAGAATGAAGACCAGACGTTGCGCTCCCGACGGGTATTATGTATTTATAAAAACGACGGACCTCTCGCATTAAGCGAAGGCAGAACGAGGCAAGGAGAAGGCAAAGAGGTGTATTTTTTACGCCTCCCCACCCACGTTTCCCTGGCCATCGCGTATCCCTCTCCCGACGTCTCCCTCTGCCTGCCGCCACCGCCATTGCCCCTTACACTAAAGGCTATAAAAGGAAAAGTAAAGGAAGCTGCAAGGAGAAGGCGCTAGCAATCCGCGAATGATGTCCTCCAATGGCCAGATCTCCACGCAAAAGGAACAAAGTGGTGATCAAAGTGGCTAAGGATTCGGACTCTTAGAGAAATGAAATGAAACTCACTAAATAGGAAATACTATTTAATAATGATATTAAATATGTTCTTTTTCATATGAGTATATGCTTTTTCATTTTCAATAAATCACTAACACCATAAATAGTATACAAACAATCAAGGACAGTCTTTTCAAAGATGAAAATATTCGCAAATTACGTCACACATTTTTTGTTGTTTTTTATAACCCTCCGCTACTTTGGAAAACTTTGTCATATTATTTTGACAATGTGACGCAACAAAGATCATGAATTTCTGTGTAGTTAATGAGACATTTTTATGCATTTTTGCTCTGTTTATTAATGACGATTGTTGTAAATTAGTCCCACTTTATAATTTGTCCCCACCCACGTCTGCATGACGTAATAAATGAATGAAACCTCATCTTATATTGTTCTTCGTCTATATTTAAATATAATGGTAGCCTCTCAACTTATTTTGTCTTCAAAATTCAAAGGCTTCGTTTCATAAAATATTCTTCCTCAGGATTGTTAAAAATACCGAAAAATCAATTTAATCACCGAGAGAACAATGTGAAGAAGTAGAGTATTTTTCTTCGCCACAGAGACTGAAATACTGTACAATAATTTACACGAAATACACTGGCACATACACTGAAGAACAATGATGTGGTTCCTTCACAACGAATCTTTTCCTCTTTACATATAATTATTTTAACTCTCAGCATATATTACGTTAACGTTATTACGTATCAGTTTTTTCTTGGCGTTGACTTTTTATCGTTATTAAAAAGTTTCTTTTTACCTCAGACTGTCCTTACATCTCAATTTTATCTCATCAGAATTTCACGCATCTTTGACGGTTTTTGTCACTTAAAAATCTCCAAATGTATTAAAATTCCCTAATACTATTTTAAATATTGCTACGACATTTTCCCCTCTTTCTCTTTCTTAATTACATTTCCATTCCTTTGAATCGAATCACTTCACGTCTTCCAACTCGTCCATCAAGAGTCAAACACGAGACCGAGAGGAATTCACAGTGGATTGAACCGCAAAACTCTTTCGTTCTGATAACCACTAAGTAGGAGTCTTCACTTGGGAACCATTTCTCGGAAATCTCCCCGAGGCGCAAACCTTAAGGGCTATGTGGAAAACTTGCAGGGAAAGTGCTGTGTATGTCAAAGCGTGAGAAATATTTTCTGAGGCATCGCTCGCCACTCGAGACGGGAAAGCAGGGACGGACATGCGAGGTGCGGGATGCGATAGTTGCGCTGATGTAAAAAGTGTTCCTCGCTGCCCGCGGGAAGTCTATTGATGGTCTGTTGCTGGACAAGGAGCCTGGAAACTGTAGACAAATTTCTGATTTGTACTTGGACAAGACTTGGAGGATTTATTTAGTGTGGCTAAAATGTCCTCACTCCCCAAGATTCATAGAAACTACCTGGGGGAATGCAATGCTGGGAACAACGGTGGTCTAGTTGTAGAGTATTCGCCTCCACGGTATCGATAAATGGTAGAGTGTGGTTTCAAAACTAGGTGAGATTCACCTGGGGTTTCCCTCAAGACAAATACTCTCTATTTTTTCTACTATTAAATCTTTTACTTTATTCTCTCTAAGAAAACTAGGACACAGATAAAGGTTCCATGATTTTTTGGGAACTTCGCTAATGAAAGTGATAAAGAAAGGTCGTGTATTATTGGATATCTTAGGATATTTTTATCAGAAATTTAATCCTCTACTCAAGACAAATGTCGATCGGTACCATAACTCCAAATGTTTGTAGGCAGAGTATATACAGAAATCAGATTGGTTCGTCAAAGACTTCTTGCTTTCAACGCAATTGTTTAAGTTAACAAAAGTGAAAATATACATGGAGTTGTTGGTTTTAATTTTAATCAGAGTGATTTTAAAATTAATATTTTACTTTATACTCTCTAAGAAAACTAGGACCCAGCTAAAGGTTCCATGGTTTTTTGGGAACTTCGCTAATGATAGTGATAAAGGAAGGTCGTGTATTATTGGATATCTTATGACATTTTGATCAGAAATTTAATGATACTGATAACTTATAACTTATTGCATCAAATTAGATCGTGTACACGAAGAATAGGAAAGTTGTTTTAAAAAAAGAAACAAATTAATGCTAAATTATGGGGAAAAAATTAAAGTTATTACTAACAGGCTGGAGGGTGGTATCGGACAGAGCTAAAACTGTTAAGAAGTTATTTCACTTGCAGTAAGTTAAGCAGTGCATTAGGTATGAGGAACATTTTTTATGAAATCATTTCCATTACAGAAAATAGTTTTAGTAGGTATTATTAAAATTAACACCAGAAAAGCAAGAATCTTGGATAAAACGTTCAGTTAACCGACCAAATTGATCGTTGTTAACTTAATCCCCTTTATCCGAAATCAGTCGTATTACGTGTAACACTTAGAAGCCTCTGTCCGATACCACACGATCCTTTCCCCCTTTTTCCCTTCAATATATGTCAATTTGCTGAATTAATATTATGTATAAATAATTTAGTTATTTGTACTTCCATATCATTAAGACTTATTTTATTGCATTTATTTAAATCTTAGACATTGATTTGGTATTCAGGGTCTCATAGCAACATCCATTATTTTATACTATTCAATAAACTAGAAATGTTCTCGAGGAACTGTTACATAGTTACTAAGCTTTCTATGTAGAGGAACTATTAAAACTTTATTGCATTCACCATTTCTTATCGCCCTTATTTATTTGTATCCTCAATGCTTGAGTCGTAAAACGACATTCTATTGGCTGCGATTCCCTAACTTCCCTGTAGCTGAGTATCTGCATAACGAAGGTCACTTTCGACAACTAACATTTAATTGGGAGTTTAAGGTCATTTATTGTTTATTCAGACATATTTGAGCAAGAAATGTGATTCTTCAACGATTAATTCTTAGGAATTACGAGACCACTGAGATTACCGGAAACGTCTGTTCGTTATATTGAGCACGTCTTAACTTTATATTATATCCGGACACTCGTTAATGACGTTTATAGCGACAACCAATAGATACCAAGTAACAATTTACAAAAGGTGCTGCTTTTTTCCAAAAGTAATATTTTGTTTTTACCCGAAATGTTTAATTTATAAAGCGAATAATATTTTATATCATGATTATTTTACATTTCTATTTTGAAGAGTTCATTTGCAGCCCTTTGTATTACTTAGATAATATTTTATCTAATTACAAACTTTTAGTCAATATTTGACAGAAAAAGTTAAGACTTTATTCTTGAGATAAAAAATCAATTCTTGTGTTATTTCGTTGAATTATTTTTCATTTGTCTATATCAAATTGGTCTCAAATATCTTAGATTTTTGTAAATTCTTGATTTTTTAAAGTATCCTTGAAGTTGTTGTTTATCTTGTTTATTTTCTCAAAATTTCTTGCCATGTTTTCAAATGCAACGTAATTGTTCTCTTCTTCAACCTCCACATAAATATTCACGGGTCTGTCAACGCGAGATTATTTCCTAAATACACAATAGAATTATAATGATGCTTTAAAGTCACTTAGGTCATAAACAGTCCTTCAGGGTAATAAAAACAGGGTAATATACATTTTAAACTTTTAGGAGAATATAATTAACACAAATAATTTTCTCACGAAAAACGTGGTCGTTCTTGAACAATAGGATATATTTACTATACGAATTTTATGCTTTTATATTTGGTTATTGAAATATAATCTCTTAATAAACATTAGAAGTCTTGAGGGCTAGAAAATAATTATTTGAAAGTATTAAAAACATTTTTTTTCCTTTTTAAAAATGATCATACTATTCTCTAGGTATTTGAATGACATATATTACGACGTTGAACTAACCGAGTAATACAATTTATTGTAATGCAATGTTTTATTTCTTCCGTTTTCATATTTTTTAAATATTCTTTTTTGTATACTCTCATTCTTCGGTTTATTTCTTATTTGCAATTACTTTTCAATTGAATTGACTTTACACAAAAGTTGATGAACAAAAAATATTTAAAAATAATATTTAGTACGACCTTGTAAGTAGACTAATTTATTATTAAGGCTCACGATTTTTCGACATCCAGTAGTCACCAGTAATGACAGAAATTGTGATAGTCGCCTGATAATGATAAAAAGCAGCTGTCGAAACATCGTGAGCATTAATAAAAAGTTTAATCTACTTACAAGGTCGTAGTAAATATTTCAATTCGAAAAATGTTTAAAGGATTTGTTTTACGAATCAGGTAATTAATGCCCTGTGAGATATGAAGCATGACGGTTGGCAATTATAAATTTGAGAGGATTTGAAATCTTAGTTCCAATAATGTTGAATGTAATTACAAGCCATGTTTTGCCTGTAATAATTCTTAATGTTCCAAATCACGCCAACTAACAGCGGCTAAGATTTCTTTAGTATACAATTCGTTTGCTTTTTTACTTATGAA
Source organism: Laupala kohalensis (assembly GCA_002313205.1). NCBI lineage: Eukaryota > Metazoa > Arthropoda > Insecta > Orthoptera > Trigonidiidae > Laupala > Laupala kohalensis. The sequence goes on along the minus strand of NNCF01128294.1, from coordinate 501,818 downwards.
AATACTCGAAAGGGATCCGAGTACTACTTTACCAGTTTTAAATATTGTGGGAAACAAGAAAAATTCACACGGACAACATACCAACAATATTGAATATGTTGAAATTTATGATTCATGGAATCGAGAATTACAGTTCGTTCCACATTTGAGATAATTCAATTTTCGTCTTAATTATGTTTAGTTACAGCTCTCATTAATGAAACGTTTTCCTAAACTGCGTGAGAATACAACCGAAATCGTCAGTGTGTCGGCGCCTGTGTGGGAATGCCTTGAAAGCTCGCCCAAGGCTTCCGTAAATGAAGACGCCTCTTTCTAACAACTGCTCTGCTGTCATCTTTACGAGCGCCCGCGTGTACGCACTTTTTACGGCCTGTCCCACAAACGTTTGAATTTGATGTATAGATAATGCGGGATTACCATACACTAATTAAAGGACGAGAATTGCAGTCCTAACCTGAACGGCGTGCCACTCGTTGGCTCAAAAATTAGGTAATTTACACTCGACGAGAAAGTCCGAGTCTATTTGTAAATGAAAAGAAGGCTGATACAGTAGCTCCGCGCACCGGTCGCACCCGACGGAGCTCCGGCTATTATTTATCTTTTATGGGTACTAATAATTGTCTCGAGGTGTTTTTATTTTGGCTGTAAAATTAATAACGCAGTGGGGACGGGAGGTGGTGCTGTGTCCAATTTGGCGTAATTACACGTGAACTGGGGAGGTTGAGACTGGGAGGACCGGCGATGCGTCGGTAGGGGAACCATGTGGAGCCGCTGGCGCTAGCGGGTTCACATTGCGTGTCGTCTGGGTCTGTCTGGGTCCAAATCTCCATTTGCACCGAATGCAGCTGAGGGTACTGCAGTTATGTCGGTGCGTACGATACTTTATGAGAGGCTATTCCTATGTGCTAACTAATTACGAAATATCATCTATACATTAATACGCAAATGTCCCAAAAAAATACGGTAAGCTAAAAGAGGGAGTAGTTAGTGGAATAGGTGGAGATTGAGAAGGGAGGTTTTACTCAAGGAAGTGTAGAGTTATCAGTGAATTTACGGAATAGTTGAGATGAAGCTTATCTGAGATATGATGTGTGGTGTAGTGATGTGAACTTTCATTAATTAAAAGTTAGAATCTTTTTCAAACATCATCATATAGATTAATACGCAAATGTCCCCTAGATTTTTCGTTCCTTTACCGTGTAACGTCGGAGTAAACCGTAGATTAAAATGTCCTACTTTAGAGAATTAAAAAACAATTTTTCGCCGATTTCCAAACTATTTCATCTTTCACGTTTTTATTTCCGAGATACCAGCACTTGAAAAATCACATCCAGAAAAGAACCTACTTGACATTTACTTGAAAAGGATGTTACCTGACTACTTGAGACCTGACAATTGATAAGGATGGCGAGTGTGCCCATGCTGATATAAAAAATGTTCGTAAGGAATTGAACGTGAGTTATGTGATATTTTAGTTCAAATAAGTCTAAACAGACATGAATAACACAAAACGTAACTTTTGTTGACTCATCACCGTTAAGTTTACGTAACGGATTAAGAAAGATTTCGTAAAACGAACGAGAGATTTCAAACATTTCTAAAAATATTTCGATTATTTCTGCAATTCTCTTACAGAAGAAAACAAAGTAAGAACTGTTTAAACAGAATCATCACAGAAGTATCATAACGCTTCAGGAATGATTTTTATTTTCCTATTAAACAATCATCAACTTCTTCCGGAGCTTTCACTTTATGTTTTTTTAATACAAAAACTAACACTTTTTATTGATGAATTAATCCTCTTTTTTCTCCATCCTAGAAAAAGCGAAAAATCTGAAGGAACTAATTTCTTATAATTATAATTAGATAATGGTGTTGTATATAATCGGTCGGTTTTTCATTTGACTAATTTCTTATCAATCTTTCAAAATGTAAGAGCAATAGAAAGTACCAATTTAGGTCATTCCTTAAATTTGATTGAGGAATGTATTAAATTATTTAGTATTTGTTTATTATTCATTATAAAAACTATATTATTATTCTCAAAAATAAATAAATTTTAAACCAATATTGTGATAAATTATTTTTTTCCTTACTTTTTTCGTTACGATCAAAAATTATAGATGTGTTCTCTAACTTTCTTATGAATGAAACGATGTTATCATTCAACATTATTTAAATATTTATGAAATACTCAATGTCTACACGACTAACAACTCGCGTGTTTTGTAGATGTAGTTGTCGTAATAGTTGCTTTGTATGTAGGAAATAAAAATTTTCTGAATAGTTCTATTCTCTGCAATTTTTTTATGAACCAACGCTATCTTAGACAGGTTTGTCTAATGGTGCTTAATCAAAGCTCTACCATCATCTTACAATCCTAATTTACATTCATGTGGGACAAATTTATCCGTTCATCGCTTTTCAGTGTGGTTAGTGACATTCCACTATCTCCTCCTCCGCCTGTCTCTTCATATGACAGTGCGCGTCAGTCCCCTGGGCAGAGAACCACTATTCTCTACACTTGAAGTGCTTGGCAGGGCCACAAACGCGAGTGGGAGGAGGAGAATTCCTCGATGCGTTTGCTACCTTTTCAGTGTTAAGATTTCAGACACGGAAACGTATTACACACACACACACACACACATATATATATATATATATATATATATATATATATATATATATATATATATATA
>NNCF01128294.1:433070-497690 GCA_002313205.1 Laupala kohalensis | reverse complement strand
GAAAGGAGAATTCCGTGATCGATGACATCGAAAGCTTTGGATAAGTCAAGAAAAACACTCTGAGGATTTTCTCCACGGTCAAGAGATGTGGTAACTTCGTTTTAGAAGGAAAATATGGCGCTTGTAGTGGAAAAGGATTTCCTAAAACCTCGTTCATCATCAGAGATAATGTTATTTTTTGATAAAAAATCTAGAATAATTTTTCTAGGATTTTTGACAAAGTTGGTGGTAGAGATATTGGTCGGTAATTTCCAATATTAAGTTTGTTACCTTTCTTGTGTAAAGGTTTCACTTTAGCTCTCTTAAATATGTTGGGAAACACCCCTTCCGATAAAGAACTATTAAAAATATTTATGAGTGGATTCAATATAGCGTGGGACGAAAATTTAACAATAAACTCGGGTATATCATCTATGCCTGTTGAAAATTTGTTTTTTAAGGAGCTGATGATTCTCATGACTTCACTGGCGTTAGTTTCGGAAGTGAACATAGAATTGGGTACGTGGGTGGATACAATTGGAGGACATTGATTTGGATATACTGAGTACGTTATTTTACCAACTTCTGAGAAGTAAGAATTAAACAAACTTGCGATGTCCTGAGGATTTGATACGATTTTGCCGTCGTTTAGTAAAGGAACATTTTCTTCGCGATTTTCAGAAGTTGACGTGTAATTTTTAACAATATCCCACATGGCTTTCATCCGGTTGTTCGATTTTAGTATATGCCTGTCGTTTTCCATAACTTTAGCTGCATAGACTACTTTTCGGAGAATAGTCTTATATTTACGAAAATAATTATGGAATTCGGGTGGTTGGTTATAGCGTTTTGAAAGATAATATAAACGGCGTTTGTTTTTTGAAGAAATTCTTATCCCTAGGGTGATCCATCTATTGTATTTTTTTGTGTTAATTAACTTGCGTTTTATGGGAAAACTAGAGTTGTAATGTTTTAGGAATGTTGAGATAAATACATTGAATTTGTCGTCGGTGTTTTGGCAATTGTAAACATCTTTCCATGTTTCTTCAAGCAAATAATTTATAAATATGGATTTATTTATGTCATTAAACTCTCTTGTAAATTTGTAAAGTATTTCAAGTGGTTTAAGTTTTTCTTTCTTTGTCAATACTTGAGCAAGGTGATCGCTGTATACGGCGACAAACACTTGAGATAAATATAAGATTCCATTATTGACGATAATTTGGTCAATGTTTGAGATGAACAGGAGAGGCGAGTGGGATCGTTTATCGTAGTAATAAGATTGAAGGGGTCGGTAAGATTCATGAATCGATTAACTGGTGAATGTGCAGAGTCTTATGTACTCAGTTTGTTGAATCGATGTTGAAATCACCACATACAACGATAGATTTAGTAGATTTATGTGCGATATTTTCTAAAACATTTTCGAAGTTCCGAAAAAATGTGTCAAGATCTGATTGAGGAGGTCCATAATTACACAAAACAACAATACCGGTGTCGGTCAGATTAACTACAGAAATTTCGAACACACTATCTACGCAGAAGTTCTCGTAACCTGGCAGTAGAGAAGATAAAATATCATTACGAACGTAGATACACGTACTTCCATGGGGATTTTCTCCTTTAAATTTTGCCGACAGTAAGAACTTGCTAAATAATAATTAGAAATAGCAGTATCATTGATCTTGTTAGTTGAAAGCTGTTCTGTGAGGCATAGAAAATCAAACGGATTTTCATGTATCAGAATTTCGATGTCTGTCAATTTGTGTGAAAGGAATTGGATTGAAATTAATGCTAAGTTGAAATAGATTGAAATTAATGCAAAATTCTTAACTTGCAGATTGACATTCATTATACTTGAATTGATCCGGAATCAAAACAAGAACATAAACTTGTTCTATTAGTTCTATCGGTTTATGAAGTTATAATTTAAATGAATCATTGTAATGTACGTTTGTAAGGAATTAATATTAGTAAAAAACTTTTTCTTCGCGATTTTCAGAAGTTGACGTGTAATTGTTAACAATATTCCACATGGATTTCATCCGGTTGTTCGATTTTAGTATATGTCTGTCGTTTTCCATAACGTTAGCTGCATAGACTACTTTTCGGAGAATAGTCTTATATTTACGAAAATAATTATGGAATTCGGGTGGTTGGTTATAGCGTTTTGAAAAATAATGAAAACCGTGTTTGTTTTTTGAAGAAATTCTTATCCCTTGGGTGATCCATCTATTGTATTTTTTTGTGTTAATTAACTTGCGTTTTATGGGAAAACTAGAGTTGTAATGTTTTAGGAATATTGAGATAAATACATTGAATTTGTCGTCGGTGTTTTGGCAATTGTAAACATCTTTCCATGTTTCTTCACGCAAATAATTTATGAATATGGATTTATTTATGTCATTAAACTCTCTTGTAAATTTGTAAAGGATTTTAAGCGGTTTTAGTTTATTATTAATAGTCAATACTTGAGCAAGGTGATCACTGTATCCGGCGATAAACACTTCAGAGAGATACGAGATTCCATTGTTGACTATAATTTGATCTAGCAATGTTTGAGATGAGCCGGAGAGGCGAGTGGGGTCGTTTATCCTAGTAATAAGGTTGAAGGAGTCGATAAGATTCTTGAATCGATTAACTGGTGAATGTTCAGAGTTGGATGTACTCAAGAATATATATTAATAAATTTATAATTAATAAATTAATAAATGCCGTCCCATCCTCTAGCCCGGGTTTTCCCTGGTTTTCCTTCAGGTAGAGGCGGATTTTTTTATACAGACTCGCTACGCAGTTGCCTAGGGACGGCATTTATTAAAATAATAAATCTCGAATTCTGTGTTATTTACGATTTATCATCAATACTTTGCGAATAATCTATAGTTTGATAACAATACATACTTGTGAAATTACTTTGTGTTTTATTTAATTCAAATTTGTTGGTGTTGTGTTAATATTATCACATGTACCGATCTATTTTTATTGTTAGGAATGTGTTGAAATGTTAAATCCGCTTCTGCCTTAGGGCCCTTGCTTGCTTATTTATAAGCTGGACCTGATTTTAAGATGTATGCAAAATGGGTTTTTTAAAGTGTTCATATTTGGAGATGGGGTTATTTGTATTGTTGTGATGGAGCAGATTCTATATTGATCGACTTATCTTGAAACCCCAGTTTGCTAAATCATAGAGAAGTAGAGTTTGTGAGTGGAGCATCAATTTCCATGTATTACTAAATTTAACAAATCCTTGTATTATGCGAAATTATTTTATTTATCTGTATCACTCTCAAAATAAGAAAAATAACAATAGCCCGAGCGTTTCAACCAACCAAGGTTAAAATCGTTCATGAATTCTTCTGTATACTTCTCCTCTAAAAGTAATAAAAGGTATCGCGAAAATGAGTATTTCAAATGTACAGAAAAAAAATGTATCATTGGTGAGCATTTATAATATCAATAATTCTTACATTTTTTAAGTAGAACTTAATACTCGTTTTAATTATCTTATGAATTAAAAATTATATTCCAGTTAATAGTTTAATAATTTCCTTAGGTGGCAGTATTCCTTGTGTATATTTAATCACGCCATCGTCAGTGTTGTTAATTATAGTTTAGTAAAATAAATAATTATTGTAATGCATGCTTATATTGTTTTTTATCTTTTATTATTATATTTTCCATCTGTTCTTGATCTGGGCATCGTTGAGCATGTAAACACATAGAATAACCCATCCCGTGTTTTTCTTCTATTCACCTTTACACACTCTCATGGATATTGATGATATGGTCCTTGATTGCTTCCGTATAGTACAGTAGCTTCTTGTGGTCATGAGCATGTTGTTGACAATAAACTGATAAATAGGGTTAATTTAATGATAGGTAATTTTTAGGTGATTTCAATATACTCCATTTCATCTCATTAAGATAAAACATCTATGTCAAGAGTGCACGTTTTCTCTGTTAAGAAATTGAATTTGTAAATGCTTTTTTTACGTGATGTGATGAAGATTGTGGTTTGAATATCTATTTTTGACTATATTTCAAGCAAAACCTAACATATTTGGAGTATTACAATCAGAAGGGACAGTATTGATGTAATACAAGACTGAAGAGTTTCCAAGCTATCATTTGATGTAATATAAATTAGTTCAACTAATTGTAAAAATGTAATATATTTCACTTTTAATTTTATTATTATTATGTTGTACAACATTATAAACTTCATACACATAAAAAATACTATAAAAATATGTGAAAAAATGATTAATAAATGGGTTAATGAGAAGTAACAATAACTAAAAATACAAAGCAAAGTTTTCATACATATTTTTATTTCATATGCATAATATCCTTATATAATATATTCATAATTATGGTAGTGTTAGTGAACATTAAAAATGTCATTCATATCACAAATGTAATAGAAATATTTGGGAAAATGCTGAATAAAGGGTTGAAAGCATTGGTAACAATAAATACGAAGCACATTTTTTACTCATGTTTAGACTTCAGAAGTATGATACCCTTCACCGCGAAATCCAATCTTAGTCTCTTTCCGACTCCGAAGCCACATACCGCTATCTTGCCTCGGCCTGTCCGTTTCCCTGTCCGACCGCCACGCGCGTCACGTCCCCTCACAATTAGAAAGGTTATTCGACGCCTGGCAGCGCCGCTGTCGCGTGCGGATGCTTGTTGCGGGTGATGTGCCTCTCATGTGGGAAAGGGGACGCGCCGCAATTTGTCGGGATGTTTCCGGTGTGAATCGTTTCCGCCAGAGAAGCGAGTGTGTCTTGGCGGATTGTGGATATTTAGAGGCCACACGGCTACAGTTCAGTTCAATCTATTGGTCCAAATGGAAGAAAAAAATGTATATGGATAAACGACGTAATAAATTAACGAAGGAAGCGACTATGGAAATATGAATGAATATTTATTCAAAATAAAGAAAATATCACACGACACATGTATGTGCAAAACAGGAACAGGAAATTTGCAACTATGTTATGGGAATTTCCAATTTATGGGCAAGATAGAAGTGAATATATGAGAGAGTACTCGAAAATTGATGTCCTGAACACTCGTTTGTGTAACACCTTAATAGATGCAGAGGAGAAATATAACATATTCAAGATTTATAGTAATACAATTTGTGATATTAGGGATATTGTGAAAAATAATTGAGAGTTGACTTATCAAACTCCGGATATTATGCACTTGTATTTCCTTTCCTTTCATTTATACCTCCCATTCAATTATTTTATGGTTTATTATTTTAATTATTTATGTTAATGAGAGATGTAAACAGAGTAGAAAACAGAAAATGTTGAAATACTCTGTATTGTTTGGAACAGGGTTTTAAACAAATATGAAAATAAATGAAAAAAAATGAATGAAATGACGTATTGCTGGGAGTCCCGCCAATTGATTTGGCCATACAAAAGTGGGCATTGGGAATTGCAATGAGGACGGAGAAGAAACATGGCATCGATGATAAAACTGTTTGAGCTGAGAAACAGGAAACGATGTAGAAAATAGTTTCGATTGGAGAAGAGTGACAATTGACGGCTGAGTATAAATTGATACCGGATGTGACATTCATCCATAAAAATAGATGGTTCCGGCCAGGGTATGCAATGGTACATACACTTACAGGTCATGGTAGTTTCGATAATTACTTATGAAGGATCATAAGGAGAGATGATATGATGAGGTTGCTTGCAAGATGATAAAACAGTGGATCGTGTTATATGGAATTGCGAGTTATATGGATCTGAACAAGGACAGTATTCTGCAGAAATGAAATCTAAAGAACTGATAACGGAGACAACTCACCGAATGATGGCCAGAAAGAGATTATGTTATATATTAAACAAAACCATAACACGACTGGGAAATTAAAGATGATTTAATTAATTAGATACGAAATGTAATATTTAATGTAATGTAAGATGTCATGTAATGAAAGATATGTCATGTAATGTCTCACGACGAAGACATGACTTAAAATAAATACATGGAAAAAAGTGTGCTCGAAATCAAGAGAAAAAATGTTCGAAAAATTATTTTAAAATAAGTTCAATACAATGACTGTAGATTATGATAAACTAAAAGAGGAAATTGGTACTGACAATACTGGGCACTGGTTCTATGAAATAAATAAATAAAATTAAAACAAAAATTTACGTAATAAACGTATCTCATGAAGGAAACTTAAGCATTACATTCGCTTTTTGTTGTTGTTGTTTTGTTTGAATTTGATTAGCTTAAAATTGGGTCAGATAACTAATCAGGGAAAATCTTACTTTTGCTTGCTAACAAAGGCGTTTTATTGATAACATAGGTTCATTATGGCAGGGAACGTTATATCTCAATATTTTCTTGAAATTTGAAGTACTAAACGTCATGAAGATAGGATGGGAATGTGAAGACTGTATTTATATTATCTCAAGAAATATATTGCAAATACAAAGTTAAATAGTATATTTATGCAAGTAAAAGTAAACAAAATAATTAAATACGATTAAATTAATAAGATTACAAATTTGAGATTACAGAATATAATCTTTAACAGGCTTTTAAATAAGACTACTCCACTTTCACTTTCTCTAGTGTGAAACTGGTGGGTATAATTTCATCTGTTTGGTCTTATAACCATGTCTACATACATTAAAAAAAAAAATTCAATCTATACAATTTTAGATTCCTACCTTCTATTAATAATTGAAAGAAGAAAAAATATACCACCGCCATGCTGCGGGATGCCATGACACACTTTCATTACGAGTTGGAGGTAAATATTGATCTAAAATTCCCAGATTTTTTGAATTCATTCACTACAAATACATTTTACGAAAAAAGAAATACATATTGCTAATCTTCGTTGAAATAAATCAACTCTACATATTAATATCGGGAAGTATTATAATTAAAGTTGTATTTTATTAAATAGCGTTACATCGAATTCATAAAATGAGAACAGATGAATCGGATGTAGATTGCAATGAAGGGAGGTTGTCTTCTTTACCTTTCAAGTCTTGATTTGTCTCATCATCAGAACTTGCACGATAACGATCATCAGAACAGTTTGTACGCATTTTGTAACTGCTTTTTTGACAACGAAGTTTATTAACAGACCGTTCATTATACACGTATTTCTATTTTCAATGGTATGAGGACCAGTTTGGAGAGACACAGTAATGGTTTCTGAGTATATTAACTTACAATCCTTCCAATTCAAGTTGTACAGATATCTTATTCAAATACCGCTAATGGTGAAACAATTAAAATGAATTGAATTTGAAAAGTGACTTTGATCACAAGCTTTGTACCAATTTTACTTACAATATCAGATTTCTAATTTATAAGAGCCACAATAAATGAATAAAAGTTCTTTACAAAAGAAACGTGTTTTCTTATTCTTCTCTGAATATTCTTGTATCTAAACACAATTAGTGACAAATACATGACTCATTCTAAGATGACAAGTGTATTTTTACTAGTATTGTGGGAANTATATATATATATATATATTAATTTGATTAAAAATGTACTGTAAATTTGGACTAATAAAGGTGAATTCTATGGAATGTCAGTGGGATGGATATAAAAAAAAGAATTCTTGGAATTATTTGAAATTTCACAGGACACTTATTAAGAAGTAATGCAGATGAAATGTAAAATATTGTTAATATTTATGAATAACAAGAGCAGAAAACAATAAAAATGTGTGGCTAATCAGTAGATGTAAACCTTTACTGTTGACTATGAAGCTTACTAATGTGTCCGAAAGAGTTCAATTAGCGGACAACCTACTAAAGGTATAATCTACGTGTCCAAATCGTGGAAGCAAACTTATATAAAGGTTGTGAAGAACATTGTTTTTAAGTACATAAGTTTAAAGTGAACTGAAAACCTCAGAATTCAGAGGTCTTAACTAAGTTTTGTTTATTAAGCATTCTGTGTCAAGTGTATTTTCCTTCAGTCTGGATTTTGAAATAATTTGTCAAAACGTACAGGTTTTTCTCCGATTTTGCTTTTGGTAGAGGTTGATTTATCTATCTATATGTCTACATGATTCGGGTCTCAAAGAGGCAGTATTTGGGTTGGTAGTATCTTTGATTTAATTATTATTAATTTCATATGTTCGTGATTTTTGTTTCGATGTTTTAGCTACATTTGCGAAAAAAATATAATTTGATAACATTACGTATTTCTTTTGTTATTATATCATCCATTAAAAAAAATATTTTTGTAGATATTGTAACAAACAGTAATTTTTTTTTCATATATTAGGACGGCGTATGTCGTGATTTTGCCTTGGGATCCTGAACTGTGGTATAAGTGGATCCGCCACTGTCTTTGGGTTCTTGATCGATGTAGATGGATTGGTCTTTTTCTTGCATGTAGAGAGTAAATTGGTTTATTGTTCCTGTGGTCTTATTCTGTGGTCGCAGTATCTGCTTTTTTACAGTGCATCGTTGATTGACTATCAATGATGCATACTGATGTCAAAGAGATAACTGTCATACTGATGTCAAACTTCAAAATGAATATGCTTGATTATATATGTTTTTAATAATTCATTTTAGTCCAAACATTTTATGCCATTTAATCTCAGAGGAAGAAAACTTTTATTGGCTTATATAATTACTTAAACGGAGTATTTTCAATAAAGACAGTATATCAATAAAATTGTGTCCTGATTAAATATCTCCATAAGACATACGTATATTTCCCCTAAATCATTAAATTAGGGACTATGTTCTCTACATAATTCTTTATATGACAGACTGGGAGAATCTTTGTAGACGTGTATGTTGTGAAACTTAGATTTAATAAAATCAAGCACCGAAATACAAAGGCAATTCCTGCAATATATTTCTCCTTTTGGAAACTACCCACACGTGTGATGTGTCTACTCAAGCTTATCCACCTGAAAAATTCTATCTTAGGGACATAAATATTTATTCGTTTATACTTTCCGTTGGCGCGAATTTACAACTACTTACTCCGCAACATGTCACCGAGACGTCAAATCTTTTGTCGCGGAGACAAGCGACCACTCCTGTTTGACAAGCGTTCGTCTTCACAACCCTTCAAACGGTGTCTCAGCCCTTTTACGACTAGACTGCCGGTCTTGAAAAGGATTCCGACAGAAGCGTCGGCGAACCTCCGTCTCATCTCGTCACGCTTATGCAAATTCCGGTGGCGCATGTGATGGAACCTTGATTTTTGCGATTGGTGGCTGTTGCTTGTCAGAGTCTTTCCAGATAGTGTCGTTTCGCTTCACTTGCGGTACGATGTAAACATTGCGTGTAATACCCATTAAAAACCGTACGGTGTTGTGTGAAATAGTTATTTTAAAATGCATACTACGACCACTTCTATATGACTGCAATATTCCAAGAGATGACAGAATATTTACTTAACGCAGTGTCACATTCCATTGCGCATTATCACATGCTCCTCTTATATAGAGAAATATACCTTATATATGTTTGCTTCAGGGAAATAATGTTTTAATGAGTTGAAGTTTGAAAGAAATATTAACGTCTGAAAATCCACTATTCAGATTTCTCCCAAAGCTTATCTTAAAACACAATCAAAAACTCAAACAACCTAATTGTAATATTTATTGTTAAAAATGAAGTTTGGCCCAAAAAGAAAATAAAGTATTCAAATACATTTAAATCAATGTGCTTTGAACTGATGTTGGGGATAAAGTTTTCTTAATAACCTGATCCTTGATTCCATGATACATTATGAGTCGTGAATATTACCGTTCTTTTTGGGTTTAATTTGTTTATTGTACAGAATGTAGGTATTTAGATTTTTTTCTCTTTAACTGAGTAATGTACAGACCTGGAAAGGTCAAATATTTCCAAACGAGCGAACAAATCTTGAGACAATGTTCAATTTACTGTCAGGTTGATTTTTTTTCTCCAGTGAACCAGAAGTGCGTATATTGTATTCATTCTGAGATGAATGTTAAAGTTACAGAAAGGTGTATGCGTCAGAATGACCTCACTTCCTACCTAATATCTCCTTAGTTATAATAGAAATGTTAAATGATATGTACTTAACTATTTTTTTACTTCGTTGATAATACCATATGTTAACATTACACAGCATGGAAGTCATTGCTTCTTGTTTAAGATAAATTGCCATGAATGAACTTGACGGTTCATGGCAACTCGGTCCTCATGTTACAGCTATGAACCTCATGTACTATATGACACTGTATCCTTCGTATCCCTTCTCAGTTACGCCGTTACCGGTATCGAATACTGTGTATTCAGATTATTCCGCTGTCCAAACATTCTCGTGCCACAATGCGCTCGGATTTGCGTAACTCCACTGTAGTTGACTCTTGGAAGCATAGACTAGTTGTTTCAGAGATTTATCTCTAAAGTGCTTCCCGATATAATCAATTTGAGTGTAAGGTATTTAATCACTTTTAGCATCTCAGATATATTCATTCGCTGTGACAATATATTTCACTTATTAACAAGTATTATGTTTCTTCAAATTACCGGATCAATTTTAAACATTTACTACCCTTGTATTGTCGTAATTTTTCCTTCACATTTTGATAGAATCTAGTTTCGTAATGTCTGTGTACTTTTCTCTATAACCATGAAACTTACTTCCTCTTCAAATTGCTATCCTTTTTTGTTGCAATTTGTTGGGGATATGTCCGTACATTTGAGCTGACAATGTTAGTAAAGGATACTTGCCGCACTATTGAGTTGGGTTGAGATTTGTGACTTACTAGCTGATTATTATTCACAGCATAGTGACTATTCATAACTGGATTCCCAATGATTTTTGATTATTATTCTCAATTGTCATTCACTAGTACTGATCTCTTGTATTACGATATATTTCTCTGAGATATCTCGACAAATAATATGTACTTGATTATTGCAGAGCAGTATACGTACTTGTATCTCTGAGGAAGATGTGGGAAGTAACCTTATGTAGGTTAAATGTGGAAGTTAGAAATCATGTATACGAGTGTGATTATTAAGATATTACTTTCTAAATCGTGAGATTCAGAGACATACGTGTCGGTTGACGCAACTTAATCAATTCTAGCAGTTCTAGTTTAACTCCCTAACATATGTTATGCTCATCCTACTGGCAAGGCCCCCGTTTCATATTACATCATATCATGTCAAATCTCTCTGTCGTATCTCGTAACAACACAACATGACTCGCGCATCCCGCCGTGTCATCTTCCCCGGGCAATGCACCCCTTGTTTCTTTTTCACCCCCGACCTCACTCCGTCGCACGACTCCGCGTCATCGCCGCTGTTTGCGTTCGTTCGCGATCTGCATACGGCGCTAATCAAGATGTGCGGCGCATTGTGTTCTCCGCGACTTGACTCGCTCGCAACCGTCTCGCAGCGGCCGGTTTCCCAGATCTTATCGCGCTGAACATCGACGACTTCGAAGGCGGCGGCGGCGGCGGGCAGTGGCAATGGCGGCGGCGGAGGCTTAGATTGCAAGCACGGGAGCGTGGTGTGCGGGGTGGGGGTGGGGAATGGCGGGGAACTTGACGTGATTGAGAAGAGGAAGCATTGATGGATTGTATTAGAGAAAGCGGAGACAGTGCTAATGATACCGATGGCATGACACCAATAGACATTGACGGAGATGGAATCAATGGAGGTGAAAGCTGTGGTGGTGGTGGTGATGGTGACAGAGACATAGACGCGCGCGGCGTGGTTCTGGTGATGCACCCGGTGGGTTCATCGACGCCCGGTCGATTACGCGCCAGATCAAGAGATAAGCGCCCCTCGCAACCCCCCTAGTGCTCCACGCGACTCGCCAAAGCTACCGCTGTTTCCCCCGACTACCTTCGTCCCTTTCCTTCTCTCTTCGCTAAGGGCTTTATAGGGTCGTTACGGACTTTTCCCAACGCTTTGAGCCGGCGTAACCTGATTTTCTTCCGAAGACTGGCAGGACTGTACTGTTCCTGGTTGCGCTAGAATTTGAACGATTGTTTCCTGTCAACATACGGTTTCCCTAATTCCGATTTCAAACCATATCTCAAAAAATATTTTTTTTAATTTATTTGTTTTTTACTTTTCAATTTCATTGATGGGAAATCTATTATAGAAAAAAACACGAATATTTTTTTGTTTCTTTTGGTATTTTGCACTACACCTTCATATTTACGATTTATGTCGATGTTGGTTTTCAAAACTATTATGTCCGTCGAACAATTAAAGCCAAGCATCAAATCGGAATTGTTTCCACATTTTTTATCTTTACAAAAACACCAATCGTGCCGTGTCCTATTTTAAAAAATTACATTCTGCTTTATGCAAAATGTAATATTCTACTTATCCTGATTCTTGTTGCTACTTTTACACCAATGCGATATTTTTTGTGTATTCAAAAGTATAACTAGTTTAGAGATTTAATTTCTCGTAATCAATAATTGGTTTCTATGACCTTTAGACTCAATATATTGGAGTATGCAAAATATTTTATTGCGAAAGTCTATCAATCACAACGTTGGATAAATATTGTGTGGAATTCATCTAAAGGTCACATATTTAACTAGAGATGTAAGAAATGGACGTAACTGGTTTATATAAATTGAAAATGCTACTTTAAAATAACATTTTTGTATAATATATTTTAAAGTGATTTTTTTTATTTATATTGAGCTTTTTTAAGTAATGAGGGAAAATGGACATCCCAAATAATGTAAAGTCAAGTCAGTTAACGACTCGTAAAATCGGTCGTTACCTACTAAACGAAGAGAAATGGAGATTGTAATGCGCAAATGTTTGTGGAATATGGTTCCTTCGAGAAATGAAGTTTTCGCTCCTTACGCTGAAATACGACGGACAACGGGAGTAAATCCACGCCCTTGCACGCGCACCGGTCGCTCACGTGCCAGGTCACGGGTCTCCGCGGAGGTTACCCCTCCCTCACTCCTTCCATCGAGCTCTAGAAAGATTTAGAATTCGTCGATTACAAGCAGTGTGTTGGTTGTAGGAAGAGAGGTAAAGGAATTAATCCTCTAGAACGACTGGGTTAAAGTACCTTCCAAAACATGTTTCGAATCATAATCTGAATCAATTTCTATCTCGTGCCGATGAATTTCTATACCCTTACGTCACAAAATTTAGAATTGTTTGAATCTAAATTAGTAAGGAACTTGCGCAGAAATATATATCTTTTGATATCTTGACTGAGTTCCAGGTCTTCATTGCTAAAAAACGTCATTATGTTTCATTGTAAATGATAATAGAAACGTAATGGCGTTAATATTTTCATGCCTTACGCCGTATTTAAAAGAAAAACTTAACAAAAATTACAAAAAACTTCTGGAAACTTTAGGTGCTTCACCACGTGCCTGAATGTAATGTGATTCTCGTTAGATTAGCATTTCTTGTCTTTGTTAGTGACAATATTGTAATGAAGAAAATAACCAATTAGTAAATGATTCCTTATCAAGCTCAAAAATTAGAATTATCAATATATTTCTACAACCCCCCTCCCATCCAATAATATTAATAACCTATTTCAAGACTCAATACACCATATAACTAATGCACCAACAGTATCTAACAAGTATTTTGTATATTTCTGATAATTAGATTCAATGCGATATATCGTGGTTTGCGTTTCCTGCGAATTTTTTCTGTAGTTTCCTACTCCTTAGTGTGCAAATGTATTGGATTAAAAATAGCTTCTATGTATAAAATTACTAGGTTTTTGAAGTTTTTTCCAGTAACTTTGAGATTCGTGATATAAAAAATAAGTATAGTGCCTGGTCCTCCGTACTGAACGTCAAGAAAATGCTCGAATACATCTGATAAAAGTAAATTACTTGGAATTTTTGAAGTATGGATTTCGGAAAAAGCAATTGATGCAACTATAGGAATTTCTAAGGAGTCATTTTTAAGAATTATTGCGACTGAAATGAAAAATATGGTTAATGGTGGTGAATTACAAGAGAAGAAAAGTAATAAAAATTTGCTGTTAATCAGTAATGTGAATCTTTACTCACATGGCTGTTGACTGTGAAGCTTACTAATGTGTCCGCCAAAGTTCAATTGTATTACGTGACGTGGCCCATCCACAGAACGTATAATCTAAAAGACTGAATCATAGAAGAAAAGTTATATAAAGATTTTGAGGAACATTGGTTTCAAATACATAACATAAAAGTGAAATGAAAACCAATGAATTCAGAGGAGTTAACAATGAGCTACATTTATTTAGCTTTCTGTACAAATCATATTTTCCTTCTGCTTGTATTTTGAAATAATTTGTAATCATGTACATATAACCATTCAAACAACACTTTCGGTATTTTATTAGTTTTTTTTTTCGTGGTATTTAATTTTTCAAATTAACAAAAATGAAAATTAAATATCAGAAAAATAGAGAAGTATGAAACCTAGCATTAGAATTTAAAAAATACTATAAATGATCCCCGGGTAACGTCGGGCAAAATTCACATATTTTGAAAGGTGTTTTAGTACTACAATGTCCAGAAATGATTGTTTTTAGTTTTGTTTTCAAATCCCGGGCACCGCCAGTTAGTTCTGCTAGTAACTATGCAGCTAATATTGCACTAAACACATACAAATTAAATGGCGTCTAACCACAAATAATTTGTACGTTAGTTGATCCAAGAGAATAATTCTCACAGTTAAAGAAGAAAAAAATCAACTTCCAACACAATGCTTGACAAAAACCTTTTACCTCACTTTAAAAACGTGCAATATTCACAGAACACTCACGTTATCTATTTCACAGGTAAAGACTTGTTCCATAATAATGTTCAATACTCCGCATTGTTTTTACAAATTGCTCTATCCACACAAACACTAAAAATATGGGATAAAATTTTCTTCGTATACTATGTTTTTTTTAAATGTTCTGGCGCGGTAGTCAATACCATTGAAACACTTTTTAAGAACTGACGATATTTCAAAATTAATTTATATTTTAAAGAACATATTAAAGGAAATTTTACATAGTAAAGTGAAAGATTACGCTAATTCATAAGTCTAGAACAAATATCCTTTTAATGGAGCCTTACAACAATTGATTAAGTATCATTGGGGAATTGTATGTGACGTTTACCAATAATTACCTCTTAGAAATAATATAGTTATTCCTTTCCTTTCTATAAAATTATGTTCCACCGAGGGACATAGTCAGATGGGAGCGATTCAATAATTTGATAACTCAAAATGTTTTTTCTGTTTTTTTATTACTTACTAGAGAAAATTGTCAAAAATATATCTGAGATTAACAGCATCAGACGTACTTCACATAGGTTGGTGACAATGTTCCAGACCTCGCAGAAGTATGTCTGTTGCTGACGTCAGGGATAACAGCATAACAATTATGCCCTATAAATGATGATCAAAGACAAAATAATTGATGTTTAACAAAATATTAGTATTATTTGATTTGAAAGATAATTCAAGATAGAAAAGTCTAGAATTTATTACTTCAGTTGGGATTTCACTCGATGCAGCGTACGTAAAGAATACATATAGAAATCACATAACAGAAATACAAAATTACAAATAAAATACACATAGAACATAAAATAAACAGATCATAAAATTCATATAGATAAATAAGAAAATAGGAAGTGGGGAAGAGATTCATCTAGTAAACACATGGAAAAAAAACTCTGGAATTCATTTTACTTATTAAGTATGATGAATACAATGATGATAAATTATATATATATATATATATTTATAATGATAAAATAATGATAACTAAGAGGAATACATCAGGATCTGTAGTTAACATCGTCGCCACGCGGATCCCAATCCTCTCAGTCCCGTGGTGCACGCCACCTGTCCGGCACTGCGCTCTAGCGGTGGCCAGCCTCCTTACTTGCTCCGCCGCGTCGCAATACACCTCTCGTGACAGTTGACGATGCAGTGTTGCTTGTGTCGCTTCCACCGCCGTCGCCATCCGGTCCCACCCAACCCTCTTCCCTCCCTCTGTTCACCACCCGGCCGTCAACTCGACGTCATTATCGCTGATCTATCATGTCCGTGTGTGTCTGTCGCGCGGAGGGTCCCGACAAAAGACGGTCGTGGGTAGGGACAATGCGGTGAGACGGGGACAAATATGACGTAACGTAAAGACTTGGCGTAGAGAAGACAGGGCGGTGGCGGCGGCGGCGGTCGCGAGTGTAACGTTGATGAGCGGCACGGACAATGGCGTGTATGGGAACGCGGAGGAGCACAAAACGGATTCAGCGTCGAGGGGACGAGGGAGGTTTAACGACGGCTGTCTGACGCGGAGACACAATGGGTGCACAATGCATGCTCCTGCGTCTGAAGACGGAGGTGGATCGGATTGTGGAGTGACACGTGAGCGGGTGCTGGGCAAAGGATTGTGCGGATCAACGAGTTGACGAACGCGTCGGTGGGACGCGATTTCCTTCGCTTGGGGGTCTCGGAGCAGGTTCACGGCGCGGATGCTCTTTTCGGGCCACGAAGCTACAGGATTATAAATACTAATGGTTTATTCGCTGCATCTGGGCTGTCTATTTACTAGCCAGGTCAAATAATTCAGTTAAAACACATTCTATGTCAAAAAATTAAAAATATAAACAGTTATCACTTGATATTAATTCTTAGCTTAATTTTTCAAATGAAAAATAAATAAATAAAGCAAAATTAATTAATTGTAAAAGAGATAAATAATAATAAATACCAACCAAAAATAAATTTATTGAGGTAATGTTTGAAAAATATTCTCATTTTTAAATATTTAAAGTTCACATCACTACACCTCACATCATCTCATACAAGCTTCATTACTACTCAGTAAATCCGTTGATAATGTTTCAATGAATTCCATACATCCTCCCTTCTAAATCTTCACCAATTCCTCTAACTAACCACAGTTTTAGCTTATCGTAAAAATTTCCTCCGTCATGTTTGATATCAATCACAGTAAATGGCAGTGTTCCTTTACTTTTTAAAAATCTATTTCTTTGTTATTGAGAAAAGTGATAAGTCTACTTACCCTTCAATCATGATCGCAAACGCTGCTTTCTGTTTGGTCATTTATAAATAGTTATAATTTTTTTTCTGTTTATGACGTTTTAAAGTGAAGGTTGGTAAATTTGTCTTCTGGATCTGTTTCATAGATTATGTTGATCAATAATGTCAGTGAAAGTTTGTCATCGTGACGAAAAAAAAATCAGTTACATATACTTTAAAACAAATAATCAAGTATAATTTGATTAATGTATGCGCGTCTTTTCAGTAATATTACATCAGTTTAAACTATTCGGAGTCATTACTTCAAGTTCTCATTTTATTCCCCTTTTCCTCTGAAGAAGAATTAACAGTGCTTCGGTCTTAATGATCTGAAATCACTGTATTACTTCAAAATGGATGCGATGCATGTAACGTGAATGAATATTCAGAAGAGCTTTGCATTAAAGGTGAATTAGAGTTAGGGCTTTAAACGTTTTCATTCCATCATTCTGTCTTACTCCATCCGTCAACATTTTATACGGAGTAACTCATCAGTGAATTAGATAAGAAAAAAAAATCACGTATTCATTTCCATTCATTACAGGGATCCAGTGAAGATGATTATTCTAGGCTTTCTTTCCTAAAAATTTCGTGGTCTGCATACCAATTGGTCAATCGTAAAGCTAAGAATTTGTCACGCAGCTGTAGTCTTGTTGCTTCACAGTTTCTTAGAAGAAGAAAATAGAAGTAAAGAGAACGAGAAAAGTAGAACACAAAAGTCAAGTCTCTAACGAAATATTAGAGCCAGAGAACCACAAAAACAAAAAAAATGTCCTCTGAAAAATAAAATAAAATTCTCCTCTTTTCAGTGGTAGATTTGCGGTAAAATAAAAAATATTCACATACAAAGTACATGTTTTTTTTCTTTAATTTGCTATGAAATTCACTTTCCAAAATATTGCAATGGTGTATCAAGCGAAATATTAATATAAAGTGATTCAAATTTCTCGCTGGTTGAGAAATAATTTGCTTCTGTGTCAGACATATATGTGTCTTTTATTTGTTTATTTAATAGAGAATCGATATTGTATAATTTAAAAAAAATTAAAACCATTACAAACTGAATTTTCTTTGTCTGGTTGGCGCTAAAGTAACTTATGTATCTTCGCAGTATATTCAGACAACTGTATTATGAATAATGATTCTTCCTATTTGGAACTTACGTACAATTGAAATTTCTGTTAATTCGAGGAGAAGATATATACTGGATATAAATCGAATAATTATGCTTATTCATCTATATCGTCAATTCCCTCTCGAAGACAAATGTGAGTTTGTGAATGTGAATTTGTCAATTCAGACGCGAATTGGTCAACTATGAGTTTCTAATATAAGTAAGCCATATACAATCACAAAAAAGTATCTCCTAATTTTCATTATTTAACTCTGGAATATGTGATGGGCATTAAATCAAAATATAAATATAATCAAGACCAATAATTACTATTGATGTAAATTGTATTTATAAAAAGTTCAAAGATAAACAAAATGTTACAGATTATTTTGTCTCATATACGTATGACTTCTCAAACATTTTGGGGGTGGTGCGATTTACCCAAGTAGCGCAGATGATCATAGTTTTAACTGCCTATCATAAAGTTAAAACTATGATCATTATAAGTTAGAAAAGCATGATCATTAGAAGGGAGATAAAACTCAGTCTGCATTGTGGTTCACGTGTCTGCAGACATCAGAAGCCAACACAAATGAACGTCATGTTCCTAATCGAACTCTTAAACGACAACTGTTAACCTTCGGTTGCAACACCTCCTTCTCCGCTGGGGTGTCTGCGCGGGTGCTAGGGGCATTTCGGGAGGGGCCCGAAGCAATAAATCACTTTTCACCCCACCCCCTTCCCCTTCACGGAGACCTGTTACGCCTCGTCATGCCCTGCAGCTATTCTGCTCGCGTTCTCATTTGCATTCGCGCCATCGTCGGTAACAAAACTGTTCCTCTGTGGACTCGTCTTCGAGTTATTTTTCATGTTCAAACAGGTTAACACACAACGGATCGAAATACGGGGTATTTAACGAGCTTCAGATTCAAATTTTTGTACTTTTGACAATGCGGCGAGCAAGACGTGGCCCCCTTGCGGGGGGCGGAGGGCTCATTGTAGAGGGGGGCATTGTACGGAGCATTCAAAGGACCCCGCATGAGCACAACAGGAGCAACAGGCACAACAGTCGCGCGAAGGGACCGAGGATATAAAAAAGGATTCGAGTGGACTGGATGAAAAATAGAGTTAAATTTGAATGTTGCGAAGAGGTGCTTCGTTCTATAGGATGCGGGCTTGCTTTGATACTGTTTCGACTGGACCACTGTTGAACCCTTCGGAATCCGGTAATTGTATTGGTCGCTGGCGAGTTTTGTCTCTCCCACACAGCGCTAGCGTAAGGGAATGGAAACAAAACGGGCAAGGGTGGATGGACGCGTTTGTTCCAGAGTATTGTGCAGGCAGGGTGCTCGTGATTCTGGGGTTCGTACTTAGATTGATGATCCTTGGAAAAATACTGTTCAAGATCCAAGGGGGGTTTTTTGTTCCATGTATTCACTCTTGTATCGATTCTCATGAAGATTTCTCCTTACGATCTGAAATGATTTTATCCCATCGAGAGGCTTTATTATAAGTCGAAATAATTAGAGCGAGCAGTATCCCCACGTTTGCATTTTGATTCGATTTTCGCGGAGTACAAATATTTTCCGTGGTCATTTCATTTTTTAAATGGACTTGAATCTTCAAACGATATCAATATGAAAGAACACGAATTGTAGCAACGTAATCGACGATAATTAAGTTTTGATCATCTATCATAAGACTATTTTTAATAATAGATTATACATTAATTTTCTATTGTGTTTTAATGTGAATTGAAAATCTCAGGTTGTCATGTTTAAATTATGCTCTACCAAAGTTAATATGAGAGATATAATATACATCATTCCATAGTCCCAAAAATGGAATTGAAAATGACAAAAAAAATTGAAAATTATGAAAGGTGTTACGCATAGGAATTTAAAATATGTGAAAGATCTCGTATTCAGTTTTCTTGACAACACATTTCCAACTCTCTTAAATACTCCATTGTCGCCCTATTTTTATAGTGATGTATTCATTCGATTTAGAGCCCATGTAAGATATTTTTGACTGCAACTCCATTTAGAAGAATCTGGGCCCACTAAATACCCTAATCGTTTAACTCCATTGTACTTCCGAAACACGCGATACGCGTGCCCGACGTCCGCAACACAACGACCCCTCCCGGAAACACGCATTGACCCTTTGTCTCCCCTCTTCCCGAACCAATCTCTTCGCACGTTCCTCTGTACGTCCACGCGCCCAAAGACTATTGTTGCCCTGAAACACCTGAATCCAGGAAGCGGAACCACCCCTTTGTGTCCTGCCGCCGCGCCGCGCCCCGCCCAGCAACGCAGTGCGCACGCTCCGCTTCTCCGCCGCCACCTACCCCTTGATCGCGGGGACGGCGACGGCGCGGCGACCCACTATTCCATTGTCCTGTGACGCTGCATATCTCCCATTGTCTCCGCGCATGCGCCTCCTCTTGTTCCGGGTTAGGACGCTAACGCCATTGCCTGGGCCAACGAGGGACATGGCCCAATTAAAAGTCTCTATGACGTTAAAATGATCAGTCAAATTTTTTGGTACAGTTTAGCTTTTACTGATGACTTACAACAGGATTATGGGCCAAGTATCAGGATTTCCTGGAGAATTGAGTCGATGCGGTTTACCTCCTCTACCCAATTATCTCCAATTCTAAAGCAATGTTTGTCCTAAGCTATGGAGTTCGTCCTAACTAATGGAAAATTTTTGGACTATACCACAGAATATGATCTGTAAAACCATTACGATTCTACGAAATAGTACTGAACCACATATCAACTTCAGAGTAATCATGTTTAGTACATGACACAGAAAATCTCTTGCACTGCGTGAGTGCTGTGAAGAGTACCGATTGAACTTACAAAGAGTGATTTAAGAAGAGAAACCGTCATAAATCTTTTATAGATAAAGGAGCATTGTCCTGGTACTATTATAACTCACAGATATTTGACGTACTGCGTGGTTGAAAATAATAACTGAACAATTTGTAACCAAGGAAGACTACTTAAATTTAAAAAACCAAAATCACATACTCTCGTGGTTGCTCTTATTTTGTTACACGTTTGGGTCAAAACAATGACCGAGCAATTAAATTCTCAAGCTCACGAATAATTCGTTTAACTTCTATCCAGAAACACTTGCTCCACCGTCCACGCGCACACAAAATCCCAATCGTGCGATCAACTATCCATTGTCTCCGTCAAAAGGGTTACACCTATGCCTTGACCGTCGCCACCGCAAGTTTCAGAACAACCGCTGCCACCAGTTCCTTCTCCTTCAAAATCCAATAACTGTCGGGGAGCGCTACTTGTTATTCAAATAGTTCATAAAGGGATCAAATTTACAACAAAGGTTCTCTCCTTGGCGTGTCTATTGTTCGCACAAAGGTGTGAAAGTTGCGCCAGTGCTTCCCCTTGCAGCAGAACAACGCGGCCGGACGGCATCGTTCACATGCGACGCCGGCGGCGGGTAGTGTCCAAACTTTGCGGTCACCTTCGGGAGATCGTCTTGTCCGAACGACGAAAGGGTGGGGGGTTTATTGTATCCCTGGGACGCGCCAAGCGCAGGGAAGGGTCACTAAGCACAATGTAGAGGGCGCCGGAAGGTCTACAATGGCGATGATAATAATAATAATGCTACAGAAAAGGTGAACGGGAAGAAGAATAGGATGCCCCTGCAACCCGCCCTCTTCCTCCGCACCGGTCCGACAATCACCCCTCCTCCTCCTCCTTTCGGACCACACGTGGTCGCATCGCCTGGCATGTCCTTCGCGTCTTCTGATTCTTCTGCGTCTTCCTCCACAGCTGAGGAAGGAGGAGAAGTGAAGGGGAAGAGGGATGGGGAAACACAAAGGGTAGCTCCCGACGCGCTTGTCCCATTACAACACTATTCTCCTTTTGCATGCATTATCTACATGCATATTTTAGGAGCGGGTATTCCCACGCTTCTGTTCCTCAGTCGTCTCCCACCGCCGTCGCCGTTGCTGTGAGCCATTCTTAACCCGATCGGTGGCGAAGGAGGCGGAGTACCTTTTATCCGAAGCCGCTCCTCCCATATCCATACAATACATCGCTGGTGCAGTCAGGCTCCTCCTATTTTCTCGCAGAAGAATAGGAAGCGGCGTTTGGAAGCTCGGGAGGGGAGGATAGGCAAGAAGAGGCGAGATGTACTACAAAGACAAGCGTGGAAGAATATAACACCAATGTCCCCGATAATAAATTAGCGACGCTTAATCTTATGAGCCGCGAAGGAAGTCGGAAGACTGAGAAGTGAAGCTGTTCAGTTTGTCAATTTTTATAGCTAGATCGGAGTTGAATATAGGAATATAAATTTCATTCTCAGTAGCCTTGTATACCAACTATATATGTTCGTTCAGTAGTTTTCGTCTTCCTTCTAGTAATTGTATTTATTCTTTCAAATAATATTTAAAAAAATTGTTTTGAAACTCTTTTAATCGTCGGACAGAAAGCCAGACTATATGGTCTGCGTCTCATCAAATTAGTTACACTTCTTCTTTTCATCATCTTCTTCTTCTACTACTACTAGTCAAATCATATGCATGTATGTGTGAATCTCGTTTCGGTCAGCTAAGGATCACGAATGACGAGAGCCAGTAAGGCTCAGTTTTTGTGTGAGTTTACTCACTAGACACATCGTGAATTTTACCGAGATCGAAGGAACAGCGCCTAGGTAGGATCCAGATTTCTGTATCCGAGTATTACAACTGCGGTTGTTAGTCGCAGAGGGTGAACTTTTCATACATCACAGCTATTTAAACTGATACATGGAAATGAAAAGGTACAAATTTTATCTTGCCCCATCTGGGAATTGCACCCGGGATGACTTGGTGACGAGCGATCACGCTGACACTGTAGTCACAGAAGAGACACTAGTCAAATCGTAACAGAACAAAAATAAGAATTTCATAAGTTTTTTTAAGAAATTGAGTGCCATTATTACAGGTATATGTAATTGATATGGAAAATAAGTACGAGTTCCTATCATAAGTTTGTTATTTCTTTTATCATTTTTATCTCTGCCCATCGACAATGTAAGCAAATGTATGAATCGAATTCGATCTATCTCCAGGAGTGAAACAGGGTGTGTTGCAGAAGGGAATGGGGACAGGTGTCTGGAACAATGTCGGTGCGCCCTTTTGTCCCCCGTATGATGGACGACCTTAATCCCTTCTTCCTTCCCCTTCGCACTCCTCCGTCCTCCTTGACCCCTCCTCCTTCACCCTCCGGGGCTCGTTGCTAGCAGCGATGTCAGCGATGTTCCGTGTCAAGCGAAGAGCCACGGAGGATTTGCGAGCAGATGATGGGCTTAAGGTGGCTTTCATTAATGCTAATAGTGGCCCTTACTGATTCCGTGGTGACAGCGACTCGTTGTGTCGGTCCAAGTTCCAACGATATTTGCGATGAGATAATGAGAACAAAAGTTTGAAGAAGAATGAATATGTGACTCATCACACGAGTATACGACAAGAAAGGAAAAGAAACTGTTATTTGTAGAAATAGATAATACATAAAAATATTCAGAATGTTCTGCAATATATAAGTAAACCCCTTCAATTAGTCATTATTACGTAACCACATATAATGGATATTTAAACATGTGACAATTATTAAGACAAATTATTCTAAACTCAATAAGGTAAAATATATTGAAATATCAACTGCTTCTTATACCGTGAATACATCACCTTGAAAACACAACTTCATTATTTTGAACATTCTCTAATATATTTAAGAATAACGGTTTAGACATGAACTTTATATATGTTTACCCACACTTCATATCGATTTTCCAAGTATTACATTTGAAAATCACAATGTCACAATAAATAAGTTTATACATCTCTAAAATATCTCCTAGATTAGCATGGTATAACATTTTAAATACAGTTTTAAATACAAATCACAAATTGTACGGGAATAAGTTTTACAAAAGGCATTTATTTTTGGAAAATATTACGCAAGTAACGGGATCGTAAGTGGTGTTCCGGAATGAGATAGTCATCGTGAGTTATTATTTTTATCTGTAGTTTATGAATATATGTACACAAAACATGAAAGTACATTCGCATTCGTGACTCCCTTCACGCCTTATTTATGTATTTACTCATTTATTTATTTATTTTATGCCTGTCGGCGAGGTTCAGGCTATAACCTAACCATTGGGTAAATATAATTGGGAAGGAGAGATACCCCTTAAGAAAAATCCAAAATTTTCATCCATGTTTTAATTATACCTCACAAACGAAATTGATGGAATAAATTTCTATTCTCCCACATATTTCTTTCTGAAGTATACTACGTAGTACAAATCAACATGGCAGAACCATAAATAGCGTCCTTGGTTGAGAAGAAAGTAGCACCGCTACGAGAAGCGAAGGGTGGAGGGTTCGATGCGCTCGGTGTGTAAACACTTCTCCTCCTGAAGGACTACTCCTCGCGGTCCCCCGTGCATTCAGACCCACAATGAAGGGATCATCGAGGTTACAGAAGATTCTCTCATTGCGAGCTTAGGTTCTGTGGTGTGTCGTTCGCGCATCGCGGGAGAAGGAGAAATTTACGATCATTGGGGAGTGACCGAGGGCCGGACACAAATCACGAACTTATAGCAGATAAGCAAACATCTAGGGTGAAACCATTTTCAACAATAATAATTTGCGTTCGGTACCATAAGTTCCCCGGAAATCCGCCATCTCTTCTATCATCAGTCAGGGTTAGGTGGAAGAGCAGGACTAATGGCCATAACCTCACCATAAGATGTGAAAAAATAAATAAAAATATTACTTAAAATAATTTGTATTAAAAAAATTTAACTACATTTTACTTTAAATATTTTTAAAATAAAAATATTTTTAAAATGTTCTACGTTGCCTGAATCTTGGAAAATTATTTTTCAATATTATAAAGGAATACTTCCCTGCTGTATATTTTCTTTTTTTCTTTTCATGTGATTTTAGTAAAACACGTAAAGACTGTACATAATTCTTCAGGGAGTTTTGAATAGTCTACAGGTTAATGTGTTACATTAATCCCATGATATAAGAAAGGAAGGAAAATACTTAGTTAAATTTTCTTCATTAAATATTACATCAAGATGCAATACTGCAATGTTATTAATAATCTCACATTTATCGTCACTGTTCGACAATCAAAATAAAAAAGGACTATTTTCAAACCTCTTCATATTGTTTTTTTTATGTGAAACTATTTCAATTCACTGTCTCAGCATAGTTTATCACATTGAAATAGTTCATGGTTTCAAATCATGCAATTTGAAAATAACAGTAATAAGTTATTTCACCTAAGAGCTTATTATTATTATTATTATTATTATTATTATTATTATTTGTATTTTGTAACTAGTACTTTTTAGGAAAATACATGCTACAAAATGTTGATTAATATTCGTATCATTGGAATAATGTAGTTCATTTATTATTTCAGACAAGAGTTGAGATTTTATCTTTAAATCTATAAAATATCATTAACCTCTCTGTACCCATCTTTTTTTACTCCCCCCCCTTTACTACAAGAAAATTAAAATAAAGTTCTTTAAATAATGCTGTATGATATACCAATTTGTTGCCCGTGTTGAGTAAAGCTCTGAATATTAAGTTAGGAATTTCCTCAAAAGTAAATATTAAACCTCTGTAAGACCCAAAGACCAGTCGGAAAGTAACTAATTAAAAAAATAAGATTTTATCTCAATGAATCGTTCGGTCAGTTCATCGTAACGAGACTTTTTTCTGCTAACCACAGTTAAATAAATGTCTTTTGAACTCATGAGGACTGAAATATATCCGGTTCAACGCAAGTAAATTGGCCTGTCTTTTGACCGTTTACGATCGCCACATATTAGGGTAATTCTAATTAAAGGGAGCAGTGAGTATGATGTAGCGTGTATGTGCGACAAGCACTGCATTCAACATTGAGAACGCCCTGTTTCTCGTACTACGTAGAGTAGTCGATTCTTTATGTCTAACGTTAAAAAACGGGACCTGTTTTCGGATATTTCAATTATAATTAATATTCTACAATTATTCGCCAAGACCTGACTTTTATTATGTAATTTAAAGAGAATTTTAAAGATACAGACATTATTGTGTAGACATCTAATGAGAAAAAGCATAAAATAAAATATTGGTATCCAAGTGTTATCCACTACAGGCCCAGATCGTGCCCAAAGGGTTCAATGGATTCACAAAGGAAAGAGCTCCGCTATTACTTGGTCTAGCCACTAGGAGGAGGAGATATGACCAGAATCTCGCTTCGGTTTGACCCCAGGATACTCCTTACTCCTTTTACAACATGTTGAGTAGGCCTGGGAGTTAATCTGGATGTTGAGGTGTGATGCAACTCAGTGCTCTATCCACTGAACCATGCTGACTTCAAAAATACTGATTTAGTAAGTTATATTTTGCAANTATATATATATATATATATATATATATATATATATATATATATATATATATATATATATAAAGACGTTTTAATTTTCATGTATTTTCACGCCATCTTATTTCTTTTATCATAATTTCAAAATCTGGATGGGAAATTCAGTATTGTCTAACATTTCAGTTAAGTTAAAATTTATTTGATTTATAATAAGATTAAAATTCAATAGCCGTTCTCGGGTTGTTTAAATTTTATAATTTTTAAAAAATTTTCATATGGTTGTGAATGCAAACAATGTTCATATCTTTGTGCGTATGTTCAA
Organism: Laupala kohalensis; assembly: GCA_002313205.1. NCBI lineage: Eukaryota > Metazoa > Arthropoda > Insecta > Orthoptera > Trigonidiidae > Laupala > Laupala kohalensis. Next base: position 470,801 of record NNCF01128294.1, on the reverse strand, counting down.
GAAAGTCAAATTCATTTACAGAATGTTTCAAATTGTAATATTTTTTTACTGAAGTTTTACTGTGCAACTACTGATTCTTAGTACTCTTCTTGTTCTTCATTTCTTCGTAGCTAGCATTATCTGCGTTCATTCTCTGTTAACTTGTCTGTGTAATCTCGACTGTTGATCGCAATGTACATGTGGTTTTTAACTGTAATGATGATCTGGCGTCACAACAACCATTACATCACCGAAGAATAACATTTGACCAACGACCGTACTTTTCTGAAACATTGCTCCCTGTAAGACACAATCTGATAAAACTTTAATCCTTGACAGACGTCTGTCAAAGACCTCTTGTGACTTGACTGCTTCTCTCTTCTTCTTCTTCATATCTTTCTTTCTCTTCCCATTCATGCCACTCCCCACATCTTCGAAACAAAGTATCGCTCGTAGAGAGATCCGCTGGTGGCAACTTGCAAAACGCGTTATTGACATAGCAAATACACGTGTTGTGAGAAGACGAATGGGAGCGGGTTTGCCACGCAGTTGTATTTATGGCCCGCTCCCTAGCTACCGTAGCTCGCGTTCTAAGTGGAAGAGAAACATTAGCGGACGCCCGCGCGCCACCGCTGCCTGCCTGCTCAGGAAACGCCCTCTCTGTCCGCTCGTCTTTTATTTCCTTTCGGAGAATCTCGTACAAGCTCCATGTCTGGAATGATGGTCAAAATAGCCTCAACAGCTCAAGAGGAGTTTACTATTTTTCTGAGAAAGAGGATGTTTGTTCTATGTAGTTGTAATGTGAACTGCGTGCAGTTTTGAATAATATGAGTGTTTTAATTTTTTTTCATTAAATACGTGGTTTACACTCTTACGTGGTTTATTGGTGATAGCACAAATGTATTCTTCGTATTAAGTGATACATAAATTTCTAACAAGAATAGTGGATTATAAGCATAATATTTTGCCATGTAGCACCAATCCAAAAAGGAATGTGTTACATTATCAGCATTTGATGGTATATTATAAGTCTTTCATTAAGCGGTTCATTGCTGGTGATTTATGGGTGACAATGACATTTTCCAACTACGGATGGATAATAGCGAGTAAGGAAACAGGATTAACCTTGTCGAATACGAAGAAAGTATTTGTTGACCTTACATAATTATAAATTTCAATTGTATCTAATTGAAATAAATTTAAGAAATATTCATTTTAAGGTTTAATGTAACTAAAATACTACCCTTTTCAGATAAATATTTTGGAAAAATAACTATCTTGAACCTCTCCAGGTGTAAATGGAAAGACGACGTCTCTCATCTCCGACACAAACCGTGGGTGACGTCATTGACTCATTACACCGTCTGCTGGTGGCTACGCGCCATGAGCGCGTAGAACAGGTTCCTCTTTCACCCCGTGCTTTCTCTCAGTCGCGCGATATGTCATGGAGAATCGGAGTAATGGTCTGTTCACCAATTCGCGCACACTGGAATATTGTATCTAACATTGCAGAGGATAGGTCCATGCACAGATATAGGAAAACACCATGACGTGGAAGCTGACATTTCGGAAGTTCAAGTGAACAATAAAACTAATCACCGATATTCAAATACATGAAATAAAATGAACATTAATCGTGTATTAATTTTTAATCATGACTAATTTTTATATGTGTCAAAATGGTTATTGAAAAATTTAAGAATTTGAAAACTGTCTTATGCAGGTTACGACAGAAAAATGTACAAATGTTTGAGCTATTTTACAACTACAATTAACGTCCATTATATAATCTAATTAAATAAATAAGACTTACGGTCCTTTTTGGACGAATAATATATATTTTGTGAAAAGAGCTCACAACGTTTCGGCTTCGTCTTAAGCCGTTGATAGGTGATCAAGTAATAAAAAATACATAACAACAGAACATAAATATAAACACAAAATATGTTTACACAAAAAGCAGAAACTACACAAACATGTTATAATATTGTATTCTATAAACCAGGTAGCTTTTCAGTGTCTGAGTGTAAATTGCTTGGTTTCAACAAGATTTGTTGAATTTAGAAATTTTTTAAGGAAGTTTACTTGTATGATTATGGTAACATAATGTTTTAGAAATTAAACAGGATATTTTATTTNGGTGGGGAGGGGTCACATGGATAAATGAAAACCACGGTTAACCGAGACACATATTTAACGAATTATGTTCATGGATGTACATACATACGTGAAATGTCACGTTATCAGGAGTTGAAATCAGTCTTTGTTTTTTGTGGTTTCAAATGATTTTCCTTACTTCAGCTCTGATTTTTCTTGAATTCATTGTCATGGAAATGTAATTGGATTGAAATATGTTATTGGATTTTTTTTTTTTTGCGGAAGAATGAGCACCACGGTTAATCGCGAACACGATTAATCGAGACATGTTTAATCGTGGTTTTACTGTTCTTGTCAATTACTTCTCCGCCGTCAATACGAGAGAGAAATCTTTCGTCGTGACCTAATTGCGCTGCGCATATCCGTAGCTCATTGCGATTCCACCTGCGCGCAGCTGCGTGACTCAAGTGGTGTCGGCCGCAATGGAATCCGTGCGATCCCTCAGAATCCCCTCAGTTTCACGCATCCATCATGCGTGAGTCCCAATTCCCTTCTTTCCTGACAGCGAGGGCTCAGCTGTTCACTGCCTGACTCGAACTTGGAAGGTCGTGACATCGTCTACTGGATGTAGCGGATTTTCACCTTTTTATTTATTCATTTTTAATTGCCTTGTTTTTGATGTAGTGAGGTTAAGATTGTTAGGTCTACTATTCTACTTAACCACGGTTTTCATTTCAGATGTGCCGTGTTGCCGAGAAATTTTAATGTACTGAACGGTCTGGAATATATCTGCTGAAAACCTCACGGTTTGGCCTCAATAGGAATATAACTCGCGGTCTCCCACTACGCAATGCATTGGAAGAAAAAGCATTTTCTCTATGCTCTTTATTAATAAATAAGAAATTATTATTGAGATAACAAAGTAGTTTGGTTCATTATATAAAAGATTTAGGTTGTTAAGTGATTCGAATTGAATAATAAAAAAATAAAAAAATATTGAATATAAATTATTATGGAATAATTGATATTAAAAAATTGATTAGTATTAATGATATTAACATTAAAATTGTAATATTAATTTTGTAATATAAAATTTAAATTTTTGGTTCGATGCTAAACTTGTAATATAAATGAATAGAATTATTACTCTTCCTAGAAATGTTAAAAATAAAATATATGAGAGAGAAAAGAAATTCAATATGATGCATAATATTCTAGTTTGAGTAATGCTGATTAAAGTAATTATTAACGTGTGTAATGTTATTTCGCTTGGATACTCTGAGCGCGCTCTTCATTATTCCCAATCTAAATGATTGCACAAGTGATAGCGTGTCACATAGTTTTAGCAATTTAGAGATATAATATTAGTATCGAGTCATACGTATTCTAGCCCCTGAACGTTGCACCCTAGTATTTACTTCTGGCGCCCGAATATCGTGTGNTTAAACCCCCCCCCCCCCACTCTTGGATTCCGAGGAAAAACCGAAGTCATTGATGAATGCTCGAGTCTGCGTTGCATATCGCGGTTCATTTGTTTTCGTTCTCAATTACGGACGCCGCCGCACGAGCGCGCTCCGAGTGCCCATTACCCAGCAGTTCGGAGATATTCTTCAAAGTCGCTCTCTCTCCCATTCTATCTTCACTCGTTTCATCTCCACCTTTAGCTTCTAAATGTTTATCAATTCACTGATGAACGTTTGAAATATTTTAAGCATAATTTTGAGTTTTATCTTTTTCTTTCCACTTAAGCGTTTTTTGTTTTTGTTTTCAATTTTCTTCAGTTATTACATTTATGAAATGAACAACGATAATTTACGTTGTTGATATTCATTATAGCTTATAAGAGTTATCATTACTATGTATTGTTATAAATCCGTCAATATTGCTATAGTGCAGTCCGGGTATAATTATCCTTGCAGTACCAATTAATATCTAAGGATGTTTAAGATGTGATATAGTTAGTTAAATTTTATTTGTCTATTTTCATGAAATTTTTTTCCCGCTCGGTAATGTCTGTGTTTCCTATTAGAATTGAACGTTCTAATTAACATTACATTTCTGTGGAATGTTTCTTAATTGCAGTAGTCTATTTCTTCCCTTTATGAAGGTTCTCTTCCGTTGGAACTCGCTTTCATTTCATTAAATTCTTTTTCATTTATTCTGACTTACGTATTTCGACACACAATTAAAGCTACTCATTCTTGTTTGCACAATTATTTTTGAATTCCTTTTTATTGATGTTTATTTTTATTTATCTTTATAATTCTCCTTTCGAATTTATTGCACTCATTGTCTGTCATTCTCTTTTCTTTGAATCTCCATCCTCATAGATTCGTCTCATTCTCATCAATTCCCGCATCCTCATTTTGCCGCCGCCACCGTCATCGACAACGGTGGCATATCGCGGTAATGTTTATTCAAATGGTATTGCTCTAGCGGCATAAGAAGCCAATTAGACACACTGAGTTACAGAGCTTAATGAAGCTCAAAGACTCTCTCTACTCATGGTCACTGACTTCACTTCTATTCTACTATCGTCACAAAATAAGCATTCTTTACGTCCAATCAACTGCCAGAATTATCTCCAACATCATCTTTTCCTTTCTCAACATATTTGTTACCTACATCGTTGTTATCATAATGATTACATTATCGTCAAGAAAACAAAATTGGTTACATAACATATTTATTGCAGCAATATAAATTGTAATAATAATAATATAAATTTATGATAATCCTCGCTATAGATTTTCTATTTGCCTCAAATTCATCCCACGTGGATTAATACATTATGTGAACTAATGCAATATGAACACGTTTAGATGGGCTCTAATGACCTTTGATGTTGACGAGCCCTAAAGCCCCACGGAAAAAAAAAACACGTTTAGATTTATGATAAGCTCGAATAGAGTTAATCATTGGTTTGGGGACAAAAATTTACTTACTCTTCATAAGTAATTATTATTCATCCTAGTGCAACGGCATTCCCGAGAAAATATAAAAGTGAATTTATAATAAATCTAGTATCAACATATGTTAAATCATTAAGGCTGATTAATAAAAATGAGAAAACGGAAAATAAAAAATATTTCTTCCGATTCTTGAAAAAGTTTCTTCCCCTATCTTTAAGTCTTTTAATGCTCTGATATCCAATTTTTTGTTTTTCTCTTGTCTTTTATCATTTTACATCCGCGCAAGTAGGTGGACTAACGAAATAGGTAATTGGGCTAATAGTATCCGATTCAGAAACTAATGTAACCAAATCTTAGGTAGTAATCGCCCGTACCTTAGAATATTGACTCTGCGCGGTGGTTGAAACTCACCGTGTGTGCTCAGTATCCGACACGTAATAAGAACACACCGCCTCAATAGAGGCTAACGTCCCTTGCTGATAGGGACTAAACAGTCGATACCACGAGGGATATGAGGTCATGGGCAATTGGGCAGGGTTTGTTTGGGGTATACGTTTGATAATACATTTTCTCTCCAGTTTTAGGCATTTTCAACCCATTTTACTGCTGTGATTTACATTCAAATATGTCACATGTGTAACAAGACACACACACACACATACACACAAAGAAAATGATGCAACGCAGTTTTGTATTATGTGCTTCCCTTTGTTGCTGGGGGTTGCGGTTCCGGTTTCAATCCCCGACCCCGTCTCCCATTTCTATTGAACATAACATATGTATAACTTTTTGTGGAACACTCGCATTACCCATGAACACTTAACCTCACTCTTGCAATGTTCTGTAGTCTGGGGTACCACTACCTATGGTTGCATTAGCTTGCCTATCCTCTCCAACTTACCCACTTTGAAAGTTGGGTAAACTTCGGGTAGCTGAATTACTTAGTACTCGATTTACTGGGTGTTTTCTCGTAAGAAGAACTTTTTTAATGTCCACTTCGTTTCGAAGCACGAATTCGTTTTTATTTCCAAACAGCTGTGACTTCTCCCTCTTCGCTTCTTCGTTAACGTGATGGATTAGCAGTTCCTCTTTTTGCAGTTTTTTGCTCACTTCCCGACCAAAGCTGGTTTCTTTCTCAGAGATGCTTTTCGTTTCGAAAATGCAACACGGAATTAGTTAAAATGATTAAATAATTAAATAAATAATTAAATTTATTGTCAAAAAACAGTACAAACTGCGTATGACCACGTGGAGGAAAAAAAACTAATTTACTCTCCGGAAGCAAGCAAGGGACCATCCCATCAATTCCGATCAAGGGCCCTAAGGCAGAGGCGGATTCAAAAAATTCAGCAAAAATTCCTAGATAAGATAAAAAGTTAGCTGCGAGTTATAATACTAATAGAATGTCAATATGTTTGTAATTTTAAGCAAAAAATTACATGTAAGTTATTATCGAACTATAGATTATTCTGAGTATAGTGCTTAAAAATTGAAATAACACTAAATTCACGATTTATTGTTACAATAGACCCGCCCCTAGACAAAGCCTAGAGAACCTGTATGATAAATCCGCCTCTACCCGAAGGAAAACCGGAGAAAAACCCGGGCCAGGATGGGGCTACAGAATTTATGTACACAAACGTGCCAATGTTGAGTACACATAAAACTAAATTAATATGAGCCATAAGACAACACAATCATGCAAGAAAATAGTTTTTGAAATTGTTATAAGTTGTTTAAAAAGTACTACAGCAATGGCGTGATAAAGCACAAGACGAATTTAACTTTTGTTAAAATCAATAAATTCTTTTACAGTGTAGAAGCACTGGTGCAGGAGGTAGTTTTTAACCGCGGATTTGAAGATATTCAATTTCATAATATCTTTTATATTCTTGGGCAGGGAATTATATAGAACGATTCCCGAATGGTATGGTCCCTTTTGGCAAAGAGTGGTTGACACTCTAGGGCGATGAATATTACTACTATTGCGTGTATAGTGTTCGTGAACGAGACTGTTTCGTATAAAGCAAGGGTGGCACTTCAGTAATTCGGACTTAACAAACACGACTGTTTCATAAATATAAATGCAGGGAAGTGTTAATATATTTAATTCCTTGAATAAAGGTTTACAAGAGTTTCGGGGGTGAGATTTACAAATTATCCGAACTATCCTCTTCTGAATTCTGAAAGTTTGAATACTCTGACCGGAATTACCCCAGAAGGTAATGCCGTAACGTAAATGGGAGTAAACGTTTGCAAAATATACGCAACGGGAAATACGTGGACTAACTGCGTTAACTAAGATTCGGAATTCTTAACACAGATTGCTTAATTGGGAATTAAGATTGTCAACATGAAAATTCCATTTGAGGTTGTCTTGAATATGGAGACCTAAGAATTTTGTAGTCGTAACAGTTTTTAATTGAGTTCCGTTTAAAGAAAGAGAAACCTGGGGTAAAGATTTTGTGATACTATTGTGAAATGACATAGACACTGTTTTGTCAGTGTTTACAATGAGACGATTTGCATGGAACCAAGTCGAAAGGTTAGACAAAACTTTTTGAGCATTGGCGTGTTTACATAGTAAATTAGTGTCATCAGCAAAAAGAACCATTTTGCAATCTGATGTGGATGATGACATGTCGTTCACATACAATAAAAAGAGTATAGGGCCGAGAATTGATCCTTGGGGTACTCCGCAAGTAAGTGGCTTTGTTTCTGAAAGACAACGCTCAAGTATTTTATTTTTAGTATAGGATATTTCTACTTGTTGATATCTATCTTTTAAATAAGAAGTTAGCCATTGATGTGGAAGTCCACGAATGCCTAAAGAATGCAATTTGGTAAGGAGAATTCCGTGATCGATGACATCGAATGCTTTGGATAAGTCAAGAAAAACACCCTGAGGATTTTCTCCACTGTCTAGAGATGTGGTAACATCGTTTAAGAAGGAAAATATGGCGCTTGTAGTGGAAAAGGATTTCCTAAAACCGTGTTGATCGTCAGAGAGAATGTTATATTTTGATAAAAAATCTAGAAGACGCTTATAGAACAATTTTTCTAGGATTTTTGAGAAAGTGGGTAGTAGAGATATTGGTCGGTAATTTCCAATATTAAGTTTGTTTCCTTTCTTGTGTAAAGGTTTCACTTTAGCTCTCTTAAATATATTGGGAAACACCCCTTCCGATAAAGAACTATTAAAAATATTTACGAGTGGATTTAATATAGCGTGGGACGAAGATTTAACAATAAACTCAGGTATATCATCTATGCCTCGTGAAAATTTGTTTTTTAAGGAGCTGATGATTCCCATGACTTCACTGGCGTTAGTTTCGGAAGTGAACATAGAATTGGGTATGTGGGTGGTAATAATTGGAGGACATTGATTTGGATATATTGAGTTCGTTATTTTACCAACTTCTGAGAAGTGAGAATTAAACAAACTTGCGATGTCCTGAGGATTTGACACGATCTTGCCATCGTTTAGTAAAGAAACATTTTCTTCGCGATTTTCAGAAGTTGACGTGTAATTGTTAACAATATTCCACATGGCTTTCATCCGGTTGTTCGATTTTAGTATATGCCTGTCGTTTTCCATAACTTTAGCTGCATAGACTACTTTTCGGAGAATAGTCTTATATTTACGAAAATAATTATGGAATTCGGGTGGCTGGTTATAGCGTTTTGAAAGATAATATAAACGGCGTTTGTTTTTTGAAGAAATTCTTATCCCTAGGGTGATCCATCTATTGTATTTTTTTGTGTTAATTAACTTGCGTTTTATGGGAAAACTAGAGTTGTAATGTTTTAGGAATGTTGAGATAAATACATTGAATTTGTCGTCGGTGTTTTGGCAATTGTAAACATCTTTCCATGTTTCTTCACGCAAATAATTTACGAATATGGATTTATTTATGTCATTAAACTCTCTTGAAATGCATTTAGGTTTTAGAATAAAAAGCAGCAAATATCCTTTAAAATGAAAGAAAAGTTATGGAATCAACATTAAGGTAGTAGGTGGGACTTCCACAAGTACTCAAATTAATTTGCAGAAAATTGATACTTGTTCTTAATTTAAGAATGAATATCAACTTTCTGGAAACTTAAACAAAAACCTGTTTCTGCTGTACTAACTCGGTTGTAAACGCCGTATGATATCCTCTTGATGATACCTGTTATCTATACCAATATCAGGTGAGACGAGAGTTCCAAATAAACCTTTCATTGACAGGTGCATTATTGAGAAAGCGAGACTGATTGAGCGTCGGTCCTTGTATTGACGATACAAACACATTCCATTGTCTTTACATTCACACGTCTAACGTCGCAAACGCTGGCCAATTAAAACAAAAATGCACTGTAAGAAGAATATATTTCTTGAGTATGGTACTGTAGGAACGTGAAGAAGTATTAGAAGACCCATTTTTCTACCCTCAATTATTCAAATCTCCCTTTTATTCCTTTTCTTTTTTTATTCGGAAATATATTATAACAAAACATTTATTTTCTTATATGATCAAGAATTCAATGAAAATGATGAAACAGAATTCAAAGAGAACTGTGAGGGTACAGAAATGAGCCATCTAATAAATTCGAAACGTTGTTCACGAAAGAAATTTTATTGTTTTTAAATCCTCAGGATATTTTTTTTCCCTTGACCTTCATTGAAGATTATTTTGAAGATATTTTGGTGAAACGATAAAACTTAAGTAAAAATCCCCGTCAATGTTTTTAATAGAACTCGAAGACAAGTAACATTAACCATTAACGTTATGGAAGAGTTGTTTTTAAATTTTGGAACACACGCTGAACGAGGATGGAGGATTGGAATGATCTTGATAAATTGACCTGACAATTGGAAAAATTATATAGGAGGTAAAACTACGTATGAAATTATGGAAGAATGTGCAAATAGAATGTTGAGGATAAGGAAAGCAATTAAAATAGAACGGACGAATATATAGGAAATGTAACTTCCTTGTGATGGGAACGTCATTGTTACAACAGCGATTATCATGAGCAGCTTAAAAGAGGCATAGAAATGAGGAATAAACTAAAAGAAGAATGAAAAATGAAAATAATATTACAAAGACCCTGGTAACTCATTGCTGATGAATAGGGTTTTCTGAGTTTAAAGAAAAAATGTTCTTTTTAATGCTGAGTAATTGTCTTGTACACTACTAAGACTTTTCTCTATCAGGAAAACAAAATACAGAATGGAAAAGCAATTCGTGACGAATGGAGATGTGTGTCTTCCAATCTAAGTATGGTGTCATACGGTAGCGAGGTCGAATGACTGCGAGGATCACCAGCTCTCTTATGAATATTCCTCCGCGAGTAGCTCTCTTGTCCTGGCGTTAACGAGGTCCTTATCAGTCGCTCATTCGTCCACCGCTCCGATCGCCGCCGTGGAAATGTCCTGTTGCCCTTCCGCCGCTCCTTTGATCTCTTTATTCGCCGAGTGATCGTTACCTTCGCCGTCTCCGTTACCCCCACTTTCTCCGACATTGATGCTGAGTCTACAGACATCGATATCTCTGCGGCTGATATCCTTTCGCAGAAATCTAAAGAATTTTTGCGTACTTGTTTTGTGTCTTGTGATCATATTAATTTAGTTTTATGTGTATTCAACCTTGGCACGGTTGCGTACATTCATTCTGTAGCCCCATCATTGCCCGGGTTTTCTGAGGTTTTCCTTCGGGTAGAGGCGGGTTTTTTATACAGGTTCTCTAGGCTCTTGTCTAGGGACAGCGTCTATCTAAACAATAAATCTTGAATTTGGTGTTTCTTTAATTTATAAATACCATTTTCTGAATAATCTATATCTCGATTATAAACCGAACTTGTGAAATAAATTTTTTGTGTTAAATTACAAATTTGTTGATATTCTATCAGTATTATGGCATGTGGCTAACTTTTTATCCTATCTAGGAGTTTGGTTTAGTTTTTCAATCCTCCTCTGCCTTAGGGCCCTTGATCAAAATTGATGGGATGGTCCCTAGTTTGCTTCCGGATAGTAAATTACGAGTAGTTTATCGTCCTGTACATGGCCATACACAATTTTTAATGCTTTTTTAACAATAAATTATTTATATTTTATTTATTTAATTAAAGGAATCTTGTATCGACAGATGGAATGCTAAATGTCAAGGTTTTTGATACCCTATTGAGTCACAGAGGTTTTGGTGAGTATATTGATACAACATTCGGAATAATATAGGTCGCACTTCGCCACGACTCTGATTTAATATTTTCTTTCTAAAGAGTCTTCAGAGTGACTATAAATAACCAAAAAAATTTTAATTCCATTGCATTTCCTTGTAATGTATTCAATGGTATTCAACATTTTTTGGCCAAATTGTGTCAAGTCATACCAAAGGATTTGCGATTGTGTGGATTCCAGCAATACCAGAAAATTAACCAAATATGTCAACAAAACAAAAAAAATCTTTTACGTGAAATTTCTAAATCGTCCACCCATAATTTCATTATACGGGATGGCTAATCCTTCAATTATTGACACTCTTATCAAACTATACAACCGAAAAATTCACAGAGTTGATATAGTCTTGTATTTTGTAAAATCAGTGCGTACATCGACGTATGTTTATTCCGTAAGCTAGTTGAGACGATTGTTATATTGCTATATTTCTATTTGTTTCTAACGTGAATTCTGCGTTAAATAGAAATAAATCAATTTGAGCGACTGCGATAAATCAATATGAGCTCATAGAAATTTTGAAATTCTGATATAAGATTGCGAAATTTAAATGAACAAGCATCGATACCAATGAGGAAGCAATAGATTTTGATGCAAAGAAAGTTTGAGAGAACGAGATATAGTCTGTTGGCTCAGAAATTGTTTTGTGAACAGACCTGCTTATCCAACACGTGTCTCCCGTATATCTCATAACTGAAAACGAATGGAAGATGGAATAAAGAATCATGTAATCATGCGAATAAGACATTTCACTTTCAAAAACCGTCTGTCAAAAAAAAAGAAATCTTCAATTCGATCCCTCAAGTTTCCTGAAAGATGCATTCATCGCCACATCTCCTGTCTGGACGCTCGATGATGTTTCTCTTATCGTCCGCTTATGTAACGCAGCGCTGCCGTCTTGGTCGCTGCCGCACATTCCGAAGGGGCGCGTCCTTGTTTGAGCAGCGATGAATAATGCATGGATCTCGAACAAAGTGCCAGTCCACGGTTTGAGTGCGATTGAGCAGGTGAAGATGGCTTTTCTGTGTAGAGATGCCTCGAATTCGACTTGCGATAGGGTTGTTTATGGAGAACATTACTCTGGATCGCTTCTGGAAATGGGGTAGTTCCGGGGAATAATTTACCTCAAGATTCAATTCGGTATACAAAAACACGGACGCTACAAATCGTCAAATGTTTAATTTTTATATTTCATATTTTCATTGGAATATGAAGAGAAAAATATGATTGATTAAGTCAAAGTGTGATGTATCCGAATGTATTCCGTTAATTTCATTATACCACAATTGAAAACCCTTAGCCCATTATCCTATTAGTTCTTGTACGTACATCTACCAGAAAAAGTACACTCAAGTAACTTTCATTTAAATAAATATTCATTGGTGTGTTCTTACATGTATTATCCACACTAAGAACACCAGTACAATAATTGCATTCTTATAGTTTCATTCATTATATGTCTGTTCTGAAGCTCTCGTCTTATTTGCGGAGGAAAACTTGTATTTAATAAATATAATCAATAATACGTGACTATACATAGGAGATATGATTTGAGTTGTGTTTTCCTCCTGGTCAAAATCGTTATGCACAGAATAAGAGAAAGAGTGGCGCAATCCAACTTTTAGCGAATCATGAATATTTTATATTTATTTTCCTCCACAACCTCAACATCTTCAAACCAAAACTTTCATTGTACTATCTTTGTTGAAAAGTAGTATAATCAATAATAATAATAATAATAATAAACATAATGCAATATTCACTGAAAGAAATGTGAGCGAGGGAAGAATAGAAATAAGGGGAGAAAATTGCAACAAGTAGTGACCAACCATTTCTTATTGTTATTGAGAAAGAAAGGGGAAGGCAAGAAGATGAACAACATCTGAAGGGTGGAGTAGTCTGAATGCAACATAAGTGGAGATAACCGGTACGGTAAATGTAATCAAAGACATGCACGACGGTTTCTTGTAACTAAAACTTCAACATCTGATGCGAGATTCTGCAGCATTATGATCCTTGCAACCAAAATTACATTTTGCGTGATTTTGTTTTACATTTCGTTGTAATTTACTTCACAAATCATCCCGTATGATTTCTTCACCTTGTTCGAAAACTAGTCTTAAGTTTAAGAGTGAATCAAGCAAATAATGTTTACCCTCTAGAGATATGTCTCATTAGGCTTTCAGTGCAATTACAAAGTAAATTTTGAACAATTATAAAATGTTAAGTGATTCAAATTTGAAACATACGAAAACCCATCCTGGCCCCTTTTCCGGAGGCGGATTTTTTATACAGACACCTAGGGACGTCGTCTATTGAACTGAATATCGAATAATCTATAGTTTAATAATAATAAATTTACTTCTGAAACAACTTATTTTGTTTTTTAATAAATACGAATTTGTTTGTATTTTAATAATATTATAACAGGTACCGAACTATTTTTATTTTACTTAAGAGTGATCTGTTATATACGTCTCTGATTTAGGACTTTTCATGGGATGGTCCCTTGCTTGATCCTGAGAGTAAATTAGTTTATTGACCTCAACGTGGTCATACGCAGTTTGTAAATCCTTTTTTGACGATAAATTTATTTATTCAATTTATTTATTTATGTATATGACATACGAAGCATTTTATTACTCTCAAAATTTGAATTTAAACTATTAGGATTTTTCCTTTTCTTTAGATATGGTCTCTTTGTGCATTCGTCAATTGTAAGAATCCCTCTCGTTGAATACCAAGAAAACATGTAACACTCAACGTGAATACTCACGTGTATATAAAGTCCACCCTCTCTACCACCACGTGTTTCAACAATAGATCATTGTCCGCATTATTTTTTCCCCCCAAGAAGTCACGTTTGCGGTTGTATTTCCTTTGAACATCTCTGCGTAACGGACGCCATTTTCTTTTCGCCCTCCTTTTATACTTTATTAAATAAAAACCGTAATATTTGTGTGACCGAGACAATTTCTTAAATGAAAATTACCTGTTTTTTCTTACGGGCTAATTAATTATTAATCAAAATCAATTTAATTCGCTGGTAAATATTGTTACCAAGCTTCAACTGATAATTGAAGAAATGTATTCTTACATTCCTTGGTTTGGATTGCAACCGTGTACGTCGAAGTAGTATTTCATTTAACTTTCTACATTATAATATAATATTTAATATGAAAAAGAGTGCAGAGCTATTAAATAGAAAAGTTGGCACGCGAAAAACAATATCATGACATTGACAATGCTTTCAAGAAAACAATTTCAGAGAAGATTTGATGTTTAAAATAAGGAGAGATGAAATTTGAAGAGCAGTTTCGATGTAACTGAGTGATAGCCGATGTTTTGTATGAGAAAGCAGTGTAAAAATTCCATTTCATTAGTATTGAGTTTGCTTACCCGTTTTTGTCACTAAACTGTGAACGATCTGTTTGCAACGAGAGCATTGGAATATTAATGTAGAGATGATTTTGCGGGAAGCCTACAAGCGCCTACATAAATTGTGTCTGAACAATTTACCAAAATATAAACTTATTTGTTTGTTGACAAACCGCATCTCAGGAGACAGAACTACCATCGTTTTAGCCATCCTGCTGTAGCCTTCTATATGGCAATGCTAAAGTACGTCAGCGATTTAGGTCTGTACGACATTAACATAGCCCTGAAGAAGGTCACTTGAGGTTGGCCGAAACTTGGTAATTCTGCCTACGGATACACAGTATGTCCCGGACAAACCAGATCCCGGCCGCGAAAGCCTACGTTTACCAATTACAAAAATGAATTTACCCAAGATTAATACATGCTTGATTGTTCTTGCCTTTTCAAAATCCTCTATTCCACAATGTTTAAAAAAATTATCTTTCTCCAAAATCATTCAAGACCGCACGAAATTACAATTATTTCCCGCTTTTTAACAATTATTAGATTGTAAATGTTTTATAAGGATAATCATTTCATTATGACATTTAGATAAATAACAAGCTAGATAGATGAAATATCTGAATTTGTTTCGAATGAAGTATTACATCAGTATCTTATGAACGATGATCGCACTTTTCACACTTTCTCGTCAAGTATGTGTCTTTTTTTTTCTGCTTACTTATTCCCACAATATTCACTAATTTTTACCTTCCAAGTCATATTAAAGGAATATTTTTGTTTGTTTGTTTTTGTTTTTCTTTTTGTCATCCTAATTATGTACGTTACCTTCGTAAATAGCGTTTTCATCATTTCTCCAAACCGTCAAACAAATTTTGAAAGAATATTTTTCTTTCGCAATCTTCTTCTCCTCCTCTGATTTCTTTTCTCAAAAGTTATCTTAATGAAGTCCCCCGACGCGAGCGTGCTCCGTCCGTCGCAAAGAAGAGAAATGCACACGAGAACTCGCGTCTTTTTCTGCAAAAACAAATCCGAAAAGTGCAAATTCAGTGTCTCTTGTGCCACGTCTGTATCTCGGGACTGTAAGATAAACTCACGTCGATTGAAGAAGTCAGGAAAGGGACATTCGAAGAAAAGTGACTCGACGGATATTCAGGAGGGGATAGCGCATGCACGCGACGCTGAGACGTCGATTCGACAGTTTGTGAACAGACATGTCGTGACTGCTCTCTCACTACGGTTTCTTTGTCTCAACGTATCATTGAGATGATGATAATCGCATTGTGAATGTTAGTAATTGTCTAGCGTTAATATAATACGATCTTATGTTTATATAATAAAATTGTATGAACGAGACGTGATCTGCATAAACAGCCATTCATTTGAAAGTCTTAACTTTAATAATGATGAAACAGGAGCTTTTATCTATATTGGGAGCAACAGTCATAATTTACTATTACATTTAATCCATTCAATTTATTTTAACTGTAAAATAAAAAATACAAAGAAAACCTATGTGTTTTAGTGTCTTGTCGTTTGATGACGTAGTAGATATTTTATTCACCCAGTTGAAAGGAAATACTCGTTGAGTTCTGAGATTGAATAGTATTCTATTCATTCAATAGTTATTCATTCTCATCGCATTCTAAGTCATTAATTTACCATGTAAAAAATTTCTACGAGATAAAGAAATAGTATTTATAAGTGAAAAATATATGTCAAAACAAAAAGTAATTTCTGGTCACTAGAGAACGTATAATCATGTCCGCATATAGAAATAATTACAACTCTGTCGCAACTCTGTCAGAGTTGTTTTTACTTTAAAAGCAACTGAATATGTTTAAAAATACGAGTCGTTACTGATGTCACTCAATTATTAATAATTATACATAATTACTTAACTATGCGCATTAATTTACGATGCAAGATGGTATCATTACTTATTATTCTTAATAATAACTCGAAAAGTGTGTTCTCGATACTCCATGTGACAAGGATTGAATGATACGGCGGTCGCCTATTTTTCTAAATGATTTATTTTAATTATTTGTTCGATATAAGGGTTCCCAATTGTTTTTAAAAAAATACAATCCTTCTTTCATGCAGTATATGTAATTTAGCCATAATAATAGTGTTCTGTTTGGTGCACATGTCTTATAATCATTCACATCCTATGTTGCTCGTATGTGCGGGTGCTAAATTTCATACACGAGTGTATTCATGCCTCGCAGTGCAAATAATGATTGCTTACACGGGTTTCTCGTTCGTCAAGGATTAAGTGTAAACGCTTGGTAATTGAAGTGGTGAGAAAATAACAGCAGGAAAGGCATTTACAGTGCTGTTCTTTGTTCAGACATTTTTTGGACAATTTCCTGTTCACAATTCAATATTTTTCTTGAAGTCTCAGTAAATATGACGAGTGTGAGTAAAAATATTTGCAAAAATTCATTATGCTTAATTCGGCGTGTAATTTGAAGTCCTCAAGAATGCATCATGGAACTCATATTTTCATTCTCGGGAAAAATAAGTTTATTTTGCATTCAAAAGAAAAGTCTTAAAGTTAAAGCTATATCAAATCTATACAATATAATTATTTACATTTTTAAATGAAACACTTTATTATACACAACGTTGTTATACTTTACCTTTAAAGTATTTTTGTTTAAAGAAATCACCACTATTTCATACTAGCGATATTTAAATAGCAATTATTGTGATTTTCAGTAAAAATCGGTTTAATTCCTAACCGATTCCACTCAACTTGAAAATAAAACGACACACATCTCAATTTAAGGAATGCATTATATAGTACACAATTCATTTAAACCAGGGATGTCAATGGGAGAACATGCGGGCAGCATGTGAAGAAAGGCTGCTTCAGCCAGGATTGGCCAGAAGGCCTTCATGGCGGGACGGAAGAGGTCGCACAGGAAATGAAGAACGAGTGAACCTTTGCCTTCCTAAGAGATGAAGGCACATGTAGAACTCTTTGAGTACTATGTGTGAAACATTTGGTAATGAGGAAGAATAGTATTAAACGTTATAACCAGGTGCTCCACCAACAGGAATATAAAAATTATAAAATTTTATTTGTGCGTCCGTTATCAATTTGTGTTTCTGTACACAGATTTGTATACAGTCATAACTGACATATATTGCTTTGTCTTCAGAAGTTTACTTTTGTGCTACCACAAACTCGTTTGTCTCATTGCACAGAAGCCGATGAGGTCGTAGAGATGGCACTTAAATCCCTTCCAGCTATGCGATAACAGAAACCGTTTTGGCGGTTTACATCTCTGGGCACACGGCTTAACGCAACTTTGTTTGCGTGCTCCTCTAGATACAACTGACTGAAACTGTAATAAACCTAATGACTGAAACTGCAATTGTAGCTATTTAATAAACTATGTCTACAATACAATCACCGTGCATTTCTTAACTCAACGGTGTGAGTATTCACAATTTTTTTTGTACTGGGAAACGTGTATTACATTAAAAAACAAAAAATTGCTCCATAAAAGTATCGTTGAATTGCGAATAACGACGACACAGTGTTGGTGCCTGGAAGGTATCAATGCTTCGAATCTGGCTGGGCGAAACCCTAAAGAGCGTATTAGGGAGAAGTTTGGGGAAGAAACTGAGCAAAGGGTGTAAGGGAAACCGACCGAGCTAAGGGAGCTAAATTAAAATGAGGAACAAATTATCAGAAAAATGTTATATCATCGAGATATAGTAAAATAATTTTTTGGCAAGTCGTTTCATCCCACTACTTTAAAATTATTTTATTTTTTGTTTTCATTTTTATTGATTTCGGAAAACAATATAGATTGAAGACGTCTAGTATTGAAATATAAAAGTAAGTAGTATTGCTCTGCAACGTGTTTTACATACACTCCAATGGTTATGTCTCATATCACATACGTTTGTGAGATTTTAAACGTAATTATTTTTATGATTTCTGCTGTCTGGTTAGATGAGAACGGGTAAAGAAAATATTTCTGAGGACCACCCTTTTCCTGGTTAGAAATTTATTTACTGGATGTTCGACTTTAAATGGATGTAGTTCCATTTAAAGGAAACGCTGTCTATATTATTTTCACTTCTAAATTATAACATACTCATAAAGTATAATGCAAGAAAAAAGAATTTTTCGGAAAAAACGTTTCCTCGTCTTGAATCATTCCGAAACATGCATTTATATTTATGTGTAATCATCTTATCTTAAAATGAAACTGTTGAGTTGGTGTCATTGTTATAGCTATAGATGTAACTGGAGCAATACATTGTGTATTTTATACGAAGTGAATGGTGTTTGTGACATTTGTCGTGTTGCTTCGTTTCAGGTGGGAATAGCTGCCGTAGAGCGGGCAGCGGCCGCGAAGTGAACTCGCTTCGTTGCGCCCCGGCTTTCATTCCGTTGCCTCAGTGGCCAACGCGCCAGCGTTGAATGAAGGTAAGACTTTTGCCCACATACTTTACGTTGCAGTGCACACTGCTTTTCGTACGAACACTGAACCATGAAACCCCATTTCTCAATTTTTCTTTTAATTTAACAATTAAAGATCCCCCTCGATAGCTCATGGCTAGTACTCATGCTTTGTCGCAGAGTGCCCCCGGGTTCGATTCTCGGCAGGGCCAGCAACTTTTTAGCTTTTCGTTCAATATCTCAGTTCATATAGCTGATATTATGGAAAAGTTATAATATTTGATTATATGTAGACACTATTTCCCCAAAAATATTTTACGATATCTCCAGAGATTAAACCCACGTAGTTGGGTTCAGTATCGTGCTTTATAGTTGGCTGAAACGAATGCATACAATTTATTGTATTAATGAAAAGGTTTCTCTGCAAACTAAAGAAATCAGTGATCCGCAAACTTTCGGTTGGCGCTCGATGATTTAGTTGAAACCAAAATTCTCTTTAATATCCAGAACTACTTTAACGAATACTCCTCCACCACTTCTTCTAGCTTTGTTTAAGCAGAATTCTAGCTTTCGAAACTTCATCTTCTATTTTATTTCCCACAAAACTCCAATGGAATCGTCCCATCGCATGAAACCCATGTACAAGAAATCATTTTTTACCCGTTTCATGAAATTTTGCGTGGAACTCTGTGTGCACGTTTCAATGTTTTTTTAATAATTAAGTTTGGTTTCATGAAACGCGTTTCATTGATGGACATCGCGATTAATTCAACTAATCTCGTATGAGTTGACGGAGGTGTGGACCTGAAGACTAATATCCCGATTGATGCATGGATATCGTTATTTGATCATCTAAAAAGTTATATGAAACTAATAGGACATGCACTTCATCTTCACGATGATAAGAATTGTCCTTGTTCTTCAGAATAGCCATCTCAGCGGCATCTGGATATGATCTAACTAATATTCGGTCTGAAATTCAATAATAGTTATGTTTATGGTAGAATATTTTGTTGATAATTTTATATTTGAATGGAAATGTTTAATCGAAGACCTAATTTAATCAGCCTGATGTAATATTCTGGTTATGGAACTACTATATTGAATACACAAATGTTAAATCAGTGGAACTGCAAATTCTCTTCATACGAATTGGACTGAAATACCGCCCCGCATAGTGTCTATATAAGCTTATCTGTCTTGCGATTTACAGCACAATGAGAAACCAATAAAACATTCATATTAATTGCGAAGTTCAATTATTTTGTATCACGGTGATGTATTATTGCTAAACAGGAATAAATCTCTGCGATTATGGAATTATATTATTTCTCACAATGAAAATGTGAAAGATAACTTCCGCTAGTTCCGATTTAAGAGACTACTCTACATGTAATATGAATGTATTTTCATAATTTATTACAAACTACTGAGATCATGTGGATGTTAATGTTAGCAAGTTCCCTGCTTCTTAGCTTCTATTCCTATATATTTCACTTTTAAATGTTTACCAAGAACTGGCGCAAACGATATGGGGACGAACTTGTGACTTCAATATTATGTCCCTCTTTCTGGACAGATGTAAATTCATATTTTCTCTTCTATTAGTGCCTTCATACTCGACTCATTCTACTTCCTCCTTTATGAGACCTGAAGACACGAGTTGGAAGGTTAGTGAGACCGCTACTCGCGAGAGAATCAGCTTTGAAGTCTGATTTTCATTTTCAGTTGTGAACCTTCTTCTGGTAATATCGAATCCCGAATATAAATAAACTTTATTGTCAAAAAAGCAGTTACAAACTGCGTATGACTACGTGGAGGACAATAAACTAATTAACTTTCGGCAAACAAGCAAGGGACCATCCCATAACTTCCGATCAAGGATATAAGGCAAAGAAGGATTTAATATTTCAACATACTCCTAACGATAAAAATAGTTCCACACATGTTATAGTATTAACATAATACCAACAAATATTGTATTTAATAAAGCACAAAAAAGTTATTTCACAAGTATGTATTATTATCACACTATAAATCATTCGGAAAGTATTTTTGATAATTCGTAACTATTAAATAACACTACATTCTGGAATAATTATTTAAGTAGATGCCGCCCCTAGGCAAGTTCCTAGCGAGTTTTTATAAAAATTCCACCTCTACCCGAAGAAAAACTGGAGAAAAACCCGAGCAAGGATGGGCTCATTTGCAAGATAACTCGAAGATATTATCACGAAATTAATAAAAAAAGATAGTTTGGGAATAAAAAATTGATAAAGCACGCTCTCATTTTTGGAGCGATTGAGTTTTGTACTGGTTTATAGAATTTGAGTAGACACACTTAAATGAAGAATCGAAAGCAAAACCTCATACAAATACAGAGAGATGAATTAACAAAATAGTTTCGTTCTCAGACTATTTGTTTTTATCCATTTCCGAATGAAGACAAAAGTCGTTTTATTTGGAGTATTTTTTTAAATTATACAGTTAAGGGAGCTCGTGAGAATTTTAGTTCTTATATGAGTGGAAGCGGTTTATTTAATCAAATAGTTAATCCCTCAAACAATTATGATGCTTGGAAAAACTCTTTTAGATCGTATTATTTATTGTATAATCTTGTATAAATATTACATTGAAAATGTAATAAAATAATTGATTTTACCAGAATATAGTTATGTTTCGAGAATAAACTTTGAAAACTACGACACAATTCAATAAGATTCTAAATATCTTCAACTATAGGCGTTAAAATCAGATAAATGCGTCATTCCCACGAACATATTAGATTATTTCATATTTCTGTTCAATACGTATTTCTATCCATTACCCTAAAAGGTATACTCTTCCATAATCGATCTTCTAAAGCATTCACCAGAAACAAGAGTTCCTGTGTTTGTTCCAGTATTACTGAGGAACATTTGAAATTCAAGAACCAGTCAGACTGGGCCGCCTGGTAAATCGTTTTCAACTTCCAATTTCCTGACTATGTGAAGAAACTCTCTTTTGAAACACTTCATCTCCGTTCAGTATCCCAATGACGACTTGTTGGAGCGAATTCGAAGGTGGAAACGAGTGATGTGTGGGTGGGAGTGGGGATGGTGTTTGGAACTGAGAAGAGCAGCTGGAGAAAACGCGGCTGAGATGGATGTGACAAGTACGTTCCAATGGAGGAAACTCACTTCGTAGTCGCGATGGTGATACTGGTCTCGCCCACCCGCTTGTCTCCAGCGGTTTCCACCGACGCTGCCACTTTCTGCCCGCAACAACTCCGAGGCAATGCTGCCTCGTCTTATTTATAATTTCACATTTAGCCCGCGTCGCGTGCCAGTGAGGCCGCTAATTTTACTCTCCGGACGTGTGTTCGCGCACCTTCTCCCGCTCCTCCCCCGCACCTCCTTCTGCCAATGTCTCTCCTTCCATCCCTGCCGTCGACGATGTAATCATGATGGCTTCATGCAGCACGATCTTTCTAATTTCAACAACGTTCATATCTCTTGTGTAAGTTTCATACAAGCAGAACTCACCCAGCGTTGCCCGGGACTTTGAAATGGACTCTTTCAGCCCCTTTCACACATGTTCACAAAATTTCATTTATAGAATATCAGCAATTAAAATAAAATTATTTATTGGTATATTCGCAGCTAACAATCCTCCTCCCTTGGCGACACCTATGCTTAATAACTCTGCATATCTCCCCATAGCACTTTCACAAAAATCTTGTGAGTTTCCGTTTGTGAGTAACGGGTAGTTAAAATATTGAACTGGTTGGTATTGACCATTTAAAATATTTCATGAAGTTTGATAAAGACTGATCAGACGGTACATATGCAGGAGTAATATAAAATTTAAACTTACAAACATTGTTTTATATATTAGATATTAAACACAAAATTTGTATATTTTCTTCTTGTTGTAGAATGAATAATTAATTGTTTGAAATAGAAATTGATATGCACATAAATTGAAAAGAAACCAGCACAGTCAGGCGGGGAGCTTCCTTTAGGTTTAAATAATCTTAAGTTTATTCCAAATTAGGCTGTATATGAAAATATATTTTGAAATTCCAAAAGATATTTTAAATCTCACTAAGAAGGAATAAGGTGTTTATGCATTCTACTTTCATTTTACTTGAAAAATTATGCAAAAATTAATTTTGGTATGATTCTTATTTTGTCATCTTTAGAATATTTGCTCATTTCTTGTCGAATAGAGTTGCCTTTTAAACATAATAAAAATGTTTTTTATGGAACTTTAAAATATGAAACAGAAGTTACCGAATATCATAGAGAATAAAATGATATGGCATTTAGCGCTGTCTTGTTTATAGCTTCTTCAATTAAGCTATACGTGTTAACATCTTACTTACACACAGGAGTTTTGTGAGTCCAACCCTTAAACCTAATGTTTATCTTCCCGCGATGCATTATTTTATATCCAGGCTTCACTCTGTTTGATTCCTTCCTCTTCAAAGGTCGGTGCAGGGAAAGAAATGTAGGTCAGAATTTCGACTATTAGTTCCGATCGGTAAAGATTACTGTTAGTGTCACATATAGATATATTTCCAATGAAGTTCACTTGAAAAATATACCAATGTTTCCCTTTTCCCCTTCAGACGAGGTATTTTCCTTCAGAATTGTGTTGTCACATTCAATACATACTTATTCACATCGACTTGTCAGTGCTCTCCAACAATGTTTATGTGAGTGAACATGCATGGTAGCATTTGTGATTTGATCGTCGCTCACCGTAGTCCAATTTAAGACTCTTCTCCTGTGTCCCAAAACTCGTCTTCAAACTGTTCAAAATATGTTCATGACTAGAAATGACTTCTATTATTTGTTAAATATTATGTCATAAATTACTCCATAGAATTTCCATAGAATAGAACTATCTGTAATAAATCTCGTTTCATTTTCTTCTTGTTTCATTATCATGTAAGACTTGAGTTCCTTCTTATGGTTTTTTGAAACTTGTCACCTCAGTGTCCATATTCTTCATACAATGTAATTTCTTTCTTCAGATTATATTGACACATTTTTTACCATTATAAAATGCGTAAAAAACTACTAAAAATATCTTATTTTATTAATATTTCTCACAGCACCACGAGATTGTCCACCTACTCTCCATCAGTCGCTTCCAGTTTTCGATTCTCTGTTCGAAATACGCAAGTGCGTCTGTCAGGGACCCTCTATTACTCATTTCTGCTTATAAACTCGGACACGAAGTAGATAAATATAAGCAACAGTTGCAATATTGGCCGCCCCATCCCACCTCCCTCGACTTCGCATCTGTTCAAGCATGCTGAATTTTCTTAAATATTTGCATAGACGTGTTTCTTGAGTTGACACACCTAAATGGTTCAAGAAGCACGTGGAAGTAACTGTGAGTTTGAGGACGACTTCCCTTCCAGAAAGTGGTTGCGTCCTTAGCGGCGTGGATTTGCTATTAATATGTATTTTTGACATGTGGTCTGGAATGTTCTGAGTGAAATTGAGAGTTGTCCCACAGCCACAAATGTGTTGTTATGCGCATAATTAAACATACTAATTTTTTAGAAAATTTAGTATTCGGGGTGTATAAATTTAATATTATTTGTTTAATATTCAATAGATGAAATATAAAATTAATGAGAGTTTTGTTGCATCAATTAAGTACATTAACTATATATTTCAAGTACGTAATAAGTATAAGTGTCATCTTTTTTAAAGACGGTTTGTAGGCTTCGTGATTTTTATGGTCTTACCCTACCCCTACCTCCCATTAGAGTTCATATATTGGTGTAAAATGACTCACTTATATTTGTATTACCTACTTTTCATCTCTGATGATATGGAATGGTCCCATAGATAGTGACAACAAATATATTTTTTCAAACAACTGTAGTGACTTCAATGCCTCGATTCATCTTTCGATTTCTGTCCGAAATATTAATTAAACATTTCATACTGTTTCATGTATGCTGCGCCACTGTTGCCATGTTAAGAATTGAAGTCCTCATGAACTTTCCTGGATCTAACTATACAAGTAATTCTTTACATTTCATTTCATTCTAATTTTTAAAAAAATTCTAAGACGCATTTGCAGCAGAAAAAATGTTACACCGTGTCTGGATAGTTCATTCTTCAGAAAGCTGAAGTTGGCTCTACAAGTTGAAATATAAATCTTTACATTCTTGGTTTATTCCTATCTTTTAGTGGATAATTCATTGGCCTCGAGCGATGAGTTTATTTTCATCCTTTCTCCACCTCCGCATGGCCTTTTGCGTCACCCTGTGACAGGACTCACTAGAGCAGGCAGCGTGCAGTGTCAACCATTGCACCATGTTTATGACATATTTTTCTACTTAATAACCTAATCCTTCATATTTTAAAAAGTGTAATTTGCTTCTCCGAGGGGAAACAGTTGGTAGGAATGGAACTCATTCGCAATATTTTTTTTTAATTCTTGGATCGACGAGGAAAATAAATGAGTACCACTTTGAACCTCTCACAGATTAACTACAAATGACAACATTATTTATATCTAAATAATATAGTTCAGTTGATAGGATTGGTAAAAATATTTATTAATTGAAATTCGGATAACTTATAACAGAGCTAAAATGCATGCATAGTTGTTTTACGTAAAGAGACATTGAAATGTGGCAAATTAAGTTTTTCTCGTCAACCTGCAAAATACAAAGATGCATTGTTTTCTTTTCAGACATATTTTATCGTGATATTATGCTATATTAGCTTCACATATCTAAAAAACAAATACAACCTAGAAAATGAAGATAGGAACGCTGTGAAGTACTCATATCTTACACCTCATTTAAAAGAATAATTCAAGAAAAACCTGGAAACAAAACTGTTTTATCGCAAAAACGTCAGCCGTAACATGAGTCAGAAGATTCTCATCAAACAAGAGAGCCAAACGAAAATATAAATTTATTATCATGTGTTGTCCTCGTCACTATAAACATCAGTAGTGTGAATTATAAATTAATTAGAAATCCTTTGCTTTATATTTCCAATTTTCGTGAATTGTTGACATCTTGACTTCAGTCAATAGTATGTAAGTGGTATGAAATTGAAATATACTTCTTTCTTCGATTTATTATTCGTTCAGTACTGACTTCAATAAATCTTCCGAAGAATGTTGATAAAAATAATTTTGACTTCTTAATATCTCGAGAAATTGATAACGTTTTGTTTGCATAATTCTTAGTCTTCAAATTTTATACATTATAGTCAACTGTTTTGGTTGTTACAATTACATTCAGAGAAGATTACTGTCAAGAAGTTGCGACCCTTAAAGTTTTCATTCACTTCACAGGAAACTAGCAATAGATGCGAAAATCTTGGGAAATATATTTGTGTCAACCTCCACAGATATTTATAATGTCCCTCCGGCAGTTCTCCACGCCTCTTCAACCTCTGTGTACCGGCCAGTAATTCCATTTGGACTTTTTAAAGCATGCTCTAATTTTACTCACTTTTATGTTCTCACGTGGAACAAATCGAGCGCAGGTTCCAAGAGTTTGTCGGGTGCTGAAGAGGTTCAGGATGAGACGAAGATCTTTCTTAATTCTTAATAAACAAATCTACCTTCTGCAAATGAGTTCATCTCTAATTCCTGTCCGAGATTTATAAGTCGCGGGATGCTGCAAATCATTCAGGAATATCACGCATTGACGATGTCTCTTTCAGGGTTTTGAGAGAGTTCGGAATCAGAGTTCGTATGTACTGGTATGTTTGGTGCTAATCATATAGTATTTTCGTTCAATGATTTTGTTTCATTTCTATAATTTGTGCCGTCATTTCTTCAATTCAATTTGCCAATGACCGTGGAATATTATGAACTCTCATTGCCACTCCACAATGATAACGAAATTATAGCAGTTGTGTTTGCATATTATTATATTTGAAATTTATTACGCAAATTAATATTCAAATCGTTAGTCCTTGAACTGGGACGTCTATTTTCTTTAATACACGTCTACTTCATAGGCTATTGAACAGTATTATGTTTGTGATTTTACTCCAATGCAAAATGACAGGGAACAACAAATTTCCGTGAATATCATTAAAAGGAGTCCCGTAATTTACTTTTGTATAAGATAATAATGTTTAATGACAAGTCTTATTCAATCATAATTTGAAAAAAGAATTATGAAAGAGTAATATAACGAGGTTTTACTTCGTTTGATGACAAATAGTTATGTTGAAGTCCAATAATTGTTAATAAATAATACTTAAATAATGCATACAAATAGTTTCTTTTTAACAACCTTAAAAAATTTCAATGAAATGTGATACAGTAAAATAATTTAATACGTGTGGTGAAATTAGGAAATTGCGTACATGGAAATAATTGACTCAAGTAATGAGAAGCGAATGAATAACAATCTTCTTTTTACTTTTATTATGTTATCAAGTGTGAGTATTTAAATTCCGCTTCATGCACTATCTTGTAGTACAGTAAAATTCCAACAATCGGAAACCCAGTTACCAGAATTTCCAAATATCCGAATCTATTTCGGAAAAGAATATGAACACAAATACAGCGAAAAAAGACATTTCATCGAGGAAACACTCTCACAAAAATTGAATATTGTACTTACTATACTCGTATTGCACGTCCAGTAACTCTAATTACATGTATACTCGTACATTCAATTTCATTTATGAAATTAACGGATTTTTACCTTCCGTCTTTCTTCAGAATTTGTGACCTACATATCAGTCGTTCAATTTATGCGTATCTCAATTAATTCCTCATTTAATGCAGATATGTATGATCGTATTCTTTTAATGGTTTCAAAACACAACAATATGAATAATATCGAAGAAAAAACATGATTTGATTTGTATCTCTCAGTTAATAAAATAGTACGAACAATACAGAAACTCGCTTGTATCTTTTGAAATGCATAAAAAATGTACAAACATGGCGGTCGAGCGCAATTGTTTCGTGATTTATGCATCTCACCTCGGAAAAAGGAAAATATCTTTCTCAAATGTCCGATGATCTATCGATTAAAGAAATATAAAATGTACTTCGGAAAATGTACTATAAATCAAAGAAAATTTGTATCACTTTCATGATTTAAAAATTGGTCTTTTTTTTGACAATAAACGTTTCCTCCATAAGACGCAACGTATTACACTATCAATTATAAGAGCAATTATTTCATTTAAATGACCGATGAGGTATTTTTTAAAGTTGAAACCACAATAAGTACATGTTACTCGGTTCATTTTTGCCGATTTCAGATAAGTGGTTTAATTCTACCTACGCTAGTACTACCTTATAATAATTCTATCCAGTCGTTCCAAAGTATCCTCCCTAACCTCACTTTCCCTGTCACCTCTCCCACTACAATCTCTCTTCTTCCCTTGCTCTTGTATACCCACCGCCATTGGAAATGCCACAACCTCCTTCGCAGCTATCACCTCCATCGCCGTGTCCACAGAAATACGCGCTCGCCCCGCATATTTGCCTGGGAAAGACAGAAAAGACACTGAAGTACTTAAAATACCCCGAGGCCGCCATCGGTCGTGCGCTAGGCAGGTGGACAGCGGTGGCACATTGGGATTGGGGGTGGTGACGGGGGTGGGAGCTGGGGCGGGGAACCATGGGATTGGCCCAATAGACATTCAGCCTACTCACGCCAATTCTTCAAAGAGTGTTATCCTCTTTGGCAAAGGATTAGTTTTTATTTTTAACGGATGTATATCGTCCTCTTGAAATTTGATAAATACAACTTCTTATTGTAGGTAATTATTTCAAAAAAATCCCGTCCAGATCACTAAAAAACGACTCTTTGCGTAAAGTATATTAGATTTCCCAAGAATAAAAAATAATAAAAAGTAGTACTATTTGCTGCACTTCATTTATTCATAGCTAGAAAAAGAATTCGCCCAGAAAGAGACGGCAATGTAAGTCGACATTTATGGAGTTTAATTTCTTTTGAACTGATTTCCAGTACACAATTATTATACAATTATACATAACTATTTTCGTATTACATTAGTTCCACTTCCGCAGAATAACTTGGGATTCTTCCAGTCAAATGGAATTATTTCCTTCAACCGCTTGTTTTCTGTCATGAATTTAATACGGTCAATGAGTGAATGAGCTGATTCATTTCTTTAGCCTTTTCGCTCTGAAGTGGCGTGTTCTTGCGTGAGTTCCGCATTTCCTGCTCCACTCTACGAGTGTGACTGATGAGCGGATCCAATATGGCACCTGCCAGTCGCACGGCTCAAGAAACCTCGTCCTCAACTTGTCTTCGCACCGGATGCCGGCTTTTCTGCAATACGTTCATTTCACTCACACTTGTACAAAATTAGTGACAATAAATTCGAAGTTCTTGTTAGCACTCTATTATTATCATTTGAAAAAAAAATTAGTTGACCTCCACTAGAAGATATTTAAAGTACATTATGTATTTACTTAATGTCTTTCGACGAGGTTTAGACCATGAGGCCTACTCTTCCACCTAAATGTGGCTCGGGTGAGGGAATTAGGGAAGGAGAGATGTTGGGTTTAAGAGAACTTATGGTACCGAATCGACATTAGTCTGCAGTAAATGAGGGAAACACCAGCTGAAAACCTCTCCTAGTTCGTCCGAGCAGGGTTTGAACCACCGTTCTACCGCTCAGCGGAATCGTGAAAGCGAAGACGCTACTACTACACCACCACTATCGGTGTCAAAGTATTTTAAATAGGAAATTATGGATGTTCATTTTAATTTTCGATATTTGTCTCCTTTTAAATCTAGGTTTACTCTATTTCAGTTTTGGCTTATTTTCATTTTTATAATTAAGATTTTTCCGTCTAATGACAGTTAGTATTACTCCAATCGTATTCAATATCGTCTAAAATTTAAAAAAAATAAAGAAGATACTTTAAAATTGAATTTTTTTAAATCGCTCTTTTAATATAGACTATTTATAATAATGAAAACGTTGTAATAATATAAATAAATAGTCTACATTAAAAGAACGATTTTAAAAATTCAATTTAATAATGATTGTAGACGTAAATAATATCAAGATACTTAAAAAATTGGACTGGAAAGTTGATTTACAAATCTTGTTCTTACGTGATATTTTATTGTATATTTTAGATAAATTGTCAGATGAAGTGAGTTTGTTGGGGGGGGGGAGGAATATCTACCATTTTCATTATGTGAAAATGACGGAAAAAGGTTATTTTCTTGGGAGTATATAAACTTCTAGATGAGGTCCTAAATCATATACAAATTGTTAGTGAAATTGTTACTGGTACAAGTATTTTACTCTTCAAAGTCTGTGTATTTCTCTATTTAAAGTCACCAGAAAGTAAATTCATAAGAAAAATTAATGCGTTTTTTTTTCTGTACAACTATTTCATGAGGTATCTCACAGATAAATAAAATTTATTACTCAAATATTGTCCATTTATATGAAGTGTAAATTTTGAGAAAAACATATTTAAAGAGCAAGTGTGACTAATATTCCCATAAACTTGAGTAACTGCCTTAATTTCTTCTCTTAAAAAATAAATATTAAACATATATCAGTGATCTCATTATCTTTTGATACATGATAGTGATATTTCATATGATTTATTGGCAACTCTTGAGGAACGCCCATCTTCAAGTATATGGTACACAAATCGTGTGTGGTTATTAATATCACTGTTGCGTACGCACAAATTTTGGATAGGTGAAAGAGGAAATAGAAAAATTCTAGTTAGGGAAACAATGAGTAAAGAGCAATACCATGTTTAAGAAACAGAGAAATTCATATGTTCCAAACACTAACATCTGTTTGTACTAAGGACGCAAAGAAGAGAAGGAACTACAAATATTAAAATTTGGAATTAAATGAAATATAAAAACACCTAGGGAGAAATTAATAAAACTAAAAAAGAGAACTCACGGGAAGGGAAGAAAAAAAGAGAGTCGAAGCATGACATAGTTTCTTCAGAACCGGCCTCAGGAAAGTGTTAGTTTCCTCCCCGTAGAAGCTTGAAGCCACGTTATGACCAGTTTCCCCCATCCCCGCCACCATCTCGTCTATGACAGCTATCACAAATACCTGGGGCATTACCTTGATTTTGCTCCCTTAATGCTCCCCTATAATTCTGTTACTTTTAGCTCCTTAGTTTTGGCGCTTTAAACATATTTTTTCAAGATTAAGGTAGAATTCCTGCTTATAAGCAACATTTTTCTCTCAAAGCATATTCAATTCCAAATCATATCTAATTAATTTAATTCAGATCGTTTTTGCTGATAACAAACGGACTTTGTAAAGCAAATAATAATGGTGGTAAACAGGCCATGTCAAAACAGGAAATCGTTTAGTCACTCCAGATTTGTCTTAAAAATCACTCTTCATGGCCATTTGAAGTTTTTTTGGTTTATCTCTTTTGGTGCCCTTAATTTAAAACTACTGGAAAATCCATTGAAGTGACGGACAAAACGGTCATGACTGGCGAATGCTCGCGTCTTTTGCAAGAGTAGGTGGAATTTTCAGTATCTTTTCAGTTTATATTAGACACAAGAGGAAAAATTATTATTCTGGGACGATGAAATTAAAGAGTGCAGTTGTTTATAAAATGTCGCAGTTTTTAATAAATGCGTCACAGCAAAAGATATTCCGCGGCAGAGTTGGCAAGCGTAATGAAGGTTTCCGGTGACCGACCACTCGAGCCTTCCTTTTGACGCGACTTTCTTCTCAATCTTCTCCTTACTGTTCCTGCCTCTAATGACTGTCATTTATCTTATATTTTCATGTTTATATGACGTCCTCAACATTTTGAACTATTCTTGATTCTTCTGTACACAGTAAATACACAAATTGGATTAGTGTAAGTGTAAAATTTGAGAAATAGATAAGGCAGTATCATTGTAATGCTATTATTTCTATTTTGTGGATTTTCACGTGACCATAGTGTGAAGTAATAGTTTAATATGACTATTGTGCTGACGTATCGTTTCCTAAAATATAAACTGAGCTAGATAGGATTTTAACGTCAAAAATATAACTTTTAAATAAGTAAATGATAAACCTCGCATAAATCTACATTCTTCATTTTCTCTCAATCGGATGAATATCTTGTTTTTTAAATTTTCATTGCTGGCTAGACAATGTTTTAATCCCGATGAGGTCAAGCTACCTTATTATAACCTCAATGTGCAACGTTTCTGTTTATTTGATTAACAATTATGTTCGTGTTAATCATATTTTATCAATAGAAGTCATAGTCTTTTGATACGTTCCCCCTCTTAGGGGATCCTTTTCTTAATATCTTGGACTACTAATTTAAGCGGATTTAATAGTTCAATCTAATTAAATATTCCTTAATCAAATCTCTGGGGCTACTCGCTTGCTTAGTGGCGTATCATTCCACTAGTGAAAGGGGGAATCGGTTGGACATGAGTCCGAACCACGGATCGCTGATTATTACTGCTAATAATAAGAACACAGAACACACAACAGAAATGAACATAATTTAATATGTGAGAATGGTTGTAATCATGAATCCAATAAAATACACCTGCTATGCAGACTACATTACATATTCTACAGAAAAGATATGTGTTCTGATGGACATCTTACACGCGACGCACTGAGTGTGCGTGTCGTGGAGTGTCGAGCTCTGTCGTCACTGACTGCTCCTTCGAGTGGCTCCTCGCTCATCTGGAAGACCTTCCTTAGTTTGCATTTTTGTCCCCTGAAGGGGGTTACTAATCCCATCAATTTTCTTATGATGGCATGGGGATGGTGACACTGTCGCTGGTCTTTATTGGTTGATCAGAACTCACGCTACTAAGGCGTGGTGCTGACAACTCGGATCTCACGCCTCGAAGGAACGCTTCGAAGGGCGGAGGCGGGCAGCGGAAGTGGCGAATCGCCTTTCCGCTGCCTAGGTGTTTGGCTGTACACACGTGCATGCCCTATAAAATATGACCAGTCAGATTATTTGTCTGACAGTAGTCGGAGCAGCGAAATAAAGGAAAGTGAAAAGAAATTTTCAACTGCTGCTCAAGCAGTACCGGAACACTTTGAAATCGTATTTGAATGATAATCTACGACTTCCGTAATGTTCAAACAGGACAAGGTATTTTTCATTTCTGCTCGCTTTATGGAATTTGTGAACGGAGATGCGTTGTCCTAAAATGAGAACATATTATTTTTCGAAACAAATACATTTTTCCTACTAGAAAGCCATCAAGAACAATTTAAAACAAAAAAGTGAATACATTCATCCCTGTATGTTGTTCCCTGAACGTTGTTCATCTAGGAAGAATTGAATTTCTGCAACTCACTTGTCATATAAATATACCTTTTCGAATGTATTAATTCAAAACTCATAACGAGGCTGTATTGTGCTTTTTTTTTACATTGCAACTGTAGAGTGTTCTATATGTTCAATGTGAGTTCAATGGAAAAATAAAACTTTTGCAAGGTACTGAAGTAGAACGAGTTAATTTAAATAATATTCATACTTTTAGAGATATGATTATTTTTATTCTCTTAAATGAAATTATTTCTTTGTTTCGTATTTTGCTGTAGCTTGGTTGTGCTCGTGTAACAACTCGACCACGAATACACTAAAGTCCTTAAACTTCTAAGTAGTTTCTCATGTCTCGAGTGCCAAAGTTCCACGAAGACAACCCACAAAAAGAACGATAGTCTAGGAACAAGGGCGATGTCATACCTCCAGTCACCTTGTCACGTCGTACTTTCACGACTCGTCAGTTCACCGTACCCTCTCCCCTCCCATACTCTCCTATTCGCACCGATTACACACACACACACAAATAAACGCAACAAAGACCCCCAACTCTACACATTTGACCGTCGCCACCACGGAATCCCCAATCGCTGGGAGTTCTTTTACTCTGAAAAAATGGCGACCCACAAGGTGAGGGATTAGTTGCGACGGAGAGGAGTAGGAGCCGGAGACGGCGACGTGGCACGAACGGAGGCGGAGCCGTAGACTTTTATGACGGCGGATATTAGACGTCGAGCTCCAGGAAGACGAAGGCTGTGGCCACCAAAGCGAGGACAGGCTGTTCATGCAGTGACTCTGGAATTGAAAGCGGCGAACTTGGGAGCTTCGGTTCTATACCACGATAGCGAGCTTTCACGGCCCGTGATGACAGCGTGGGGGAGGTAGCGATAGTAGTGGTTTAAGGAGGAACCATCAAATGTGTTGGAGGTGGGAGGAGAAACAGTGGCGAGGTGGTGGAAGCGATGAAGACTGTAACAGGAGAGATGGAGGAAATGTAGGTAGTAGCACGCCTTGTGCTCGACAAGAGATGTCTAAGCCGAGAAAGCTTGAAAAGAGGGCCGGAAGACTGGGCGACGACGCAAAGCTGGGAATATTGCTTTGGCCCGTGTCTCCACGGGTTCTGTGATGCCTCTTATAGAAAAGACGGATAGGGCGCTGGGAAGTGAAGTAGATAGACGGGGTTAAGTGAAGTTCGTCTTTGGAGTATGAGGTATATACGTACGTATATCTGTGGAGAAGGGATGACGGGGGTTATTTTGTTGTATAATGGATTCAAAAAGGCAACAAATATATCACTGATAAATGTTGGTATTATTGATTGAATGATAGTTTATAAATGTGGAAGTTTGTCAAATGCAGTGCTATTTTTTGTAGGAAGCAATAAATTTGTTTTTCATTATCGCGGTTTATTATGGTAGTATGAGTTAATTATTCAATAAAATTTTATTATACCAAAAAAGTATTGTTGAAGAATATACAATACATATTTTTAAACCTACTTAGTGACAGACACTAATTAATTATGACGATGTAAATTGGTTACCCAACATCTTCCATTCCTGTATTAAATAGGTGGAAGAGAAGAGTATTCTGTATAATGATTTTTTAAGCGTTATAGTTTGATATGAACTATGAATCAGTATTATCGAAAGAATAATTATTAAATAGCAAAAATCATGCATAGTTAAGAAAAGAACACAAAAATTAACTGGCGTTGATAAGTTTGGTTTTAGAAATGTGAAAATTAGGAGGACTTATAATTTCTTTTGTTTAACCACGTTCGAATACTAAGGAATGAGAGACATGTTCTTAGGATATGTCTTTTCTTCCCAGTATAAAGGTGTGATCTCTCTTTCCACAGAGCTTACAATATCGTAACATCGGATATAACACGCTACTATTATCAGCTTTGTACGCATCATCGCCTTAGAGCCTCCTTCGTTGGGATTAGGCACCCCCCCGTCCATAACCATCATCCCCATACTTTTGTTGGAGTAATATAGAGAGACCACAGTGTGTTAAGGGAGTTTGAAGACTTTTTCATCTCTCAGTATCTTTGGTGCTCTTGTTATATCAGATAATGTATGTAAGACTCACTCATACACACCTCAGAACGCAAAACTTGTCTATGGTAATTATCGAATGCTCCTTAGTTCACTGTACGTCATAAGAGGAAAATGAAAAAAAGAAGAAAAAAAAATATTCCTGGACTAAGTAATACACCATGTATTGAAAATTATGCTTCGTTTCGCACGGCATAAAATTAGCTGTAATTTAATGACGTCATCTCCCATTTTCTTTCAATCAATACGCTGAGTCGTTTCCTACTACCTTGTGTCACCTCATCTTGTCTCCATCTCCATACTAGTCTTCCAATTCCTTAATTTCTTCCTGTTCCATAATTTGTTGCAGTGCTTATATCCCTCGTTTCTTTCATCTCACACCCATATAAACCCTAGAGCAACCCCTAAAGTGCTTCGATTGTCGTGACGCTTCCTAATCGCCGTCATCTCACTACCCCCAGTCACTCCCAGATTACTTTCATCAGAGTTAGTCACCATGCCTGTTGATGTTATGGACAGATCATCGACATGACAGTGATGCTTACAAGAAAATTCTTTCTCTCCAATGAATAATTCTCTGGCAATCGCATCGATTTAATTTCCTCGAATTTCTACTTGATATAATGAA
Source organism: Laupala kohalensis (assembly GCA_002313205.1). NCBI lineage: Eukaryota > Metazoa > Arthropoda > Insecta > Orthoptera > Trigonidiidae > Laupala > Laupala kohalensis. The sequence continues at coordinate 434,821 of NNCF01128294.1, read as the reverse complement.
CTCGAATACGCTATGTAATCAAATTGTAATATTTTATAAAATTCATAATTATGTTATGATCTCTTTTATGTTTCGTTTTATCCTATTTCTTTTCTTCTGAATTTTTTTAGTGGTCTTACGAAGGAATAAATTGTAAACATCATCGATAGTTAATTCCTTGTTTCTGTTTTCGTAGAATATGTTCATGAATGATATTAAACAATATTTTTCTTTCGTCTTGTCCAATTCTTGGAAGTGAAACATAATTTAAATGGTGGAAATGGGTAGTAAGAGGCAGGGGACCATAATGAGGTATCGATTAAGACAAGGCAATTATTTGCTTCTCCTTATTACAAATTCTTTTGTGTTTCATAATAAAAACCAGTACTTAAAGAATAGTTTTGAAATGAAACTTCAATATACAGTAATGTAAATTCAAATATGAAGAGACTTAAAATCATTTCATTTCATCCTTAACATGTTTCATTCTAATATTCCTTGTCAGTACTCAAACTGGGCTTGGACGAGTACATTATCTCTGTAACTCCATCCCAACCCAGTTTTCGTCCTGTTTCCCTTTGGGTAGTTCGATCGGATTTGTTGGAGCAGGGTCCCTGGCTTTCTTTTGGAGAAAAAATATAGATTTTTACTTCGGATTTTATTCGTACGTATAAGGTTTTTACTGTTCTCTTAACGAAAATTTTTTCATATTGTTTTCTTTAAATGAAAATTAAATGAAATACTCCAATTTTTTCATGTACATCACATGTTGAATAATAAGTTAATGGATGAATGATAATAAAATAAATTTATTGTAAAATAAGCAGTTACAAACTGCGTGGAAGACAATGAACTAATTTACTCTCGGGAAGAAAGCAAGGGACCATCCCATCAAGGACCCTAAGGCAGAGTTGGATTTAACATTTCAGCACAATCCTAAGATATGGGAAAAATAGTGGAGTAGATGTTATAATATTAATAGAAAACCAATTAAATAATCGGTTTTTATACAGTTCATTTTAAGTTTTTAAGAACGTTTCTCCATGCACTCACGTAGAAGGAATCTAGAACAACAAATTTGAATCACAAGGCATTGCATCGATTATTGCCCAAAACCTACCTGCCTCGCTGGAAAACGTATTGAACAATTCCTAGAAATATTTAATTGCATTTGTCGTTCAAGGGGTCCGTGAGGGTGCCGGTTGTCAACGGCTTCGTGCCACAGTGCTCCCCCTGCCCGCGTTGACAGCTGCCTGGCTACAACTGCGCCGACGCCTCTGCGACCACAATGCGACGATCCTCCGCTCCATGGGGGACAATAATTACACCAGACACCGGCGCGCACCTCCACCGTCGCCAGAGTAGCTTCGGACGTTGCGTTCATCCACTCGGAACGTATTATGCACACAGGAGTCACTGCAGCTACTCGTCATTTGTTCATATTGTTGAAAACGAGATTTGCTATTCATTTTTTCTATTGTTCAAATCAAGGTTTAATATTCTGAATTTGTTCGTATTGTTGCGACCAAAATTGGCTTCCCTTCATTTGTCTATTTCTTTTATGAGAGGCATATTATAACAATATTGTTTCAGGAAACGAAAGTGGAAAAACTTCACTTGTTTAAACGTATCAACTTAAAACTGAATATCGTCATATTCAGAATTTTGTACAATTTGTATGAGTTGGAACAGTAATACTGTTATTATAGTAAAGCAGCAATAGTTCTCATACTCTTGCAAAGTTGCTGTGTTAACAATTATATATATATATA
>NNCF01128294.1:306888-433006 GCA_002313205.1 Laupala kohalensis | reverse complement strand
AAAAAAAAACATGGAAAACAATTCCTTTTTGCATCTCGAGTAGCGGTACAATCAAATATTAGTTGTATTTTTCAAATCAATTGCTATCTGAGATTACGTTCGTACAATACAACATTTTATATAATAATCCCAATACACAGTTCCAAAAAGGGTCACTTGGATACTAGAGAACGTTTGTAGCGACATACTGACGCGAGATGCATGTATCATAATACAAAATGCTTTAATATACAGAATGAAATGTGGTTTGAGTACTAAGAAATGTGTTAGACCAAATGCCAAACTCTCTACATAGTTTTGGAATTGTAGTGTCTCAAATAAAAACCTTAATAAATTCAGTATTTTATTACGTACAAAATCTTTTACTCCTAACAATGGAAGTCACAAACCCTTGAAGAAGCAATCATTCCATTTTGGTGAAAAAATCTGTTCTTATTTATTATTTTTGATTAAGAAATTATCCGGGTATTATATTCCTTGTTCTCAAGACGAACAAGTTTTTGAACGTATGAGGAGCACGCTAATGCAGAACAGGACATAGTTTATTTTTATCATCACAAAATATAATGGTCTTGTTGAAAATATGAATATGATACAAAACGAAGACCCCTGGCTTGGTATTGTTTACTCACGGATACAAAGTATTTTCCTTCAAAATATCTTTCCCGTCCGTCTTCTATGGTATTATTACATTTTTACAAAAGAAATTTGATCACTCAAAACTATTGCTATATCACTATGTATAAAACTAAGATCGAAATGGTTGTACAGACAAAATATTAGTAGTGAATACCTTAATTTTCCAAAAGAGAAAATGGCTCAGTGTATAGTATTTGGATTTTACNTCGCTAACCCCAAACAACATCAAATAAGAAAACATAAATATTTAATTATACTTGATTTAAATATTTATATTTTCTTATTTGATGTTGTTTGGGGTTAGCGAAAGTAGATCCGAACAAAAAATGACGAGCCATTTAAGGATAGGTTAGATTACATCATTACGATACTGAGACAATCTAAATTTTTTTTGGATAATTAAGGGGTTTTTTTTTGCTTATGTATGGTTATATATTCCAAAATACATGCGAGCGACATATTCTTAGAAAATAGTTTTGATGCCACCAGTAGCATTTCGATTATCATAACCATGGCCGCCTTCCCCGTCAAGACGACCTCCGCCACTTGGACCACTTCGGCGGCAGCAGCAGCAACCGCCCTCCTGCGCGCTGAGGTGTGAAGTGCTTGTTTCCCCCTTCCTCGCTTCCCACCCCATCCCTCCCTTCACCCTCCGCGTTCCCTATTGTCGCCGGCAGTAATGAGACGGTAATCCCCCGCACCGGTGTCCCCCTCTGGCGGGTGATTGACTAACCGCAGGCGGCGCGTAATCCCCGGCAGTGCGGGACGGGTCCGGTCCATTAGCGAAGACCGGGTGGCGTCATGGGCGGGGAGGGAGGCAGGGACGATGTCGCGCTGGCTGCTACTGTGTCGCGTTGTTGTTACAAGGCGAAGTGGAAGGGTGAGGAGGATCCGTGCGACCGACCGACCGACCGACCGAAGGAGCGTGAGGGAGGTTGCAGGGGAAGGTGACATTTCGGGGAGCGTGTTGTATGTGCCGCGGGAGATCGAGGCGCCGCCGCACCATGCCGCGCAAAGGGTTTGAAAACTTGGGATTGAAATGAAAGCTACGGGAGACGTCGATGACGGTTGTGTAAGATTGTAGAGACCAAATACGATAAATCATTATCTCGAACTTTTGGTCTCCGAGTTACATTGTTAATTTAAGAATTACAGTACAGCTTCAATTATCTGCATCAGTTAGGACAGGAGCTGGTCCATATAATCAAATATCCGGATAATTGGATTACAGTAGAACTTCGATTAACCGTGTTCGCGCTTAACCGTGGTGCTCGCTCATCCGTCGAAAAAAAGTATTTCAACTACAATTTCTATTGTATAGTAAATTAGTTAATTGTCCTTCACGTCGTCATACGCAGTTTGTACTGCTTTTTTGACAATAAATGTATTATCATATATAAATCCAAGTAATTCCTACTATTTCCACAATTGCACGTAGGTTCCTCGAACTTAGAGACAGAGACCCTCAGGTACCAATAAAATTTTGACTCCCGGAACGTAATGAATTTGAGAAATATTAGAAATGATGTAAGGGAATTATTTGAAACAGCAAGAAACGAAGAGTGATTACTTCATATTTCAACCCCCGGTAACGTGACATTCTACACACATATGTGTGTATGTACATAATTCATTAAACAAAGTGTCTCGATTAACCGTAGTTTTCATTTATCCGTGTGACCTCTCCACTCCATTACCCCTCATAATCGAGGTTCTACTGTACTTCCAAAAAGGTTATTTTTAAGGCAAAGTAAGCAAGAAATGGCATATTGTTAAAAAAAACAAGAACATTAACTCATAAGTTATAGGTAAAAAACAAGTTAATGGTATAATATGTCTATAGTGGTTATAGTAAGAAAATTATTGTATAGTGTACGGTAATGAAAAATACACTGTTACTAATTAAATATTTTCCCCATCGATCTGGACAGTTGGCGATCCGGACGATCGGATAATTGAAGTATAGTATATGACTACAACATTACATTTAGAAGACGTGCAGGATATAGACGTTGCAATGTTCTGTTGCTACCTTACAATAGTCATCTCGTCTGTACCAGCAAACGCTAAAATCTCCAGATTTTAAGGAAGGAGAATTTTCACGCGACGCTACAGCGATGACCGAATCATACCATTCACACACATTCGTTTCTAATTCTGGTGGAGTTTATATTATTCACAATTTTTCATTCCTTATAATTTATACTGTGCATATTTTTTCTTGAACAAAAGGATTTTTCGTAGTTATCGCCGCTTCATATATCTATTGAAATTGTTTGATGTAAATCCTCCATAACTTTCAATGTCAGGGAAAGATATTTCGTAACAATGTCTGACATATCCCTCTCCATGCTCTACGGCAAATCAATTAAGATTTGTCTTTCACCATGTTTACGACGTACCCACCTATTACACAGAACGGCTTAACATAAATACGAACTATCAATTTAACGCTATCCACTGAATCCTTTTTTCCTGATTTACAAATCAATTCGTGAATTATTTAAATTCTTATATTATTTCTAAAGAACTATGGTCAGCAAAGAGGAGTCACCATTCCACCATATCTTTTCAAATAAATTTCAATAGTTTAATCAGTATACCTGAAATGCCTTAGCCCCCTACCTCGAAACGCGATCGTTCTGATGGTTTAATGTATTTGCCTCTTAGGGATACTACAGACGGGATAACTTCATTGATTCCGCATTTACCGATAAAGTTATACAAGATTCAGACCTCCAAGACCGCGATGTTCATATTGTTTATTATAACTTCATTATTTTCTCGTTTTTTCTAACTTGCACCCACGAAAAAAAAATTGCTGTCCATTTCTAGTACTTTTTCACTACGAACATTGTTTTCCGTTTATTTCTTTATACGTATGAAATGTTTTGTATCTAATTTATTTTAACTACATAATTCGCCATGTTGTTCTTTATTTTATTAATTACTCAGTTGAAGTTTTAGGATAGTTTTTCATCTAAAGAAAGAATAATTCTTAAAATTAAAGTGAGTACGAAATTCCAAAATCACTTCGTCTGTACCTGTACTTTCCTTTTGTACCGTTGAACAAATATTATGCTGAGGGAGTGTAAAGAACATTAACATAAATATATTATTCAAGTCATTTATGCTATTTATTAGTGTGATAGTATCAATTGGAATATCTTAAGGAAAGTTAAATCCGATTTCAATATTTTGTTTTTTGGACAGGATATATATTCGCTGTGTTCTTCGCATTAATGATGCGATGGATCTTACCTGAACTGTGGGGTCGTTTTTAACACATTATTTCCTTTAAGGATATCGCCTCTGGTTTTGATCAGGAATAAATGTCAGTTAATTCGCAAATGTTCTTGATTTGGAGACACCAATCTCATGCTTTGTTGATCACAAAACTTTACCTACATTATTGCCAAGTTAGTTTTATTTTCAATCATGAACATATCTCAAAAACTTCCATAAGAGTTTAATTGAAAGGATTTTTATTCCACTTTTATTGACAAAATAAAATATATAAAAAGACCTTAAATACGTTTTGGCAGGACTGGGGGCTTAGGAGGTAATATTGAAATCCAGGTGTGCCGTCGAGTGTGCAGTATTCATGTATCGCATTTTTGCGAATTTCATAATTTTTTTGACAGTCAAGTACAAATTTTAAAAATATACAAATTTAGAATGCAAGAGGAAAAAGTGTGAATATCGCAAAAAGAATATTCGCTGAGCAACGTGGAGACAACGATACACCAACGGACAAGATAGAGGTACCATACTTTTTCTCGAATATTTCCTTCTACTTATTCCTTGGTTTTGTTTTATTTCATCCTGTTTACCCGCATTCCGAAAAGGATGGTGTTAGATTATTTAGTCACCTTTGTTTTGAGAATTCTCTTTTCCTTTCATCTGACAATTCTAAAGAACTTTAAGGGGCATCTCTACCAATGTTTTATCCCCAATTACTTTGATTGTTAAGTTAGTGAGACCTTCTCTTCCAATTAATCGAGACCAGAGTGAAGGAAGTGGAGAAGGGATGTTGGGGTGCCGGAGAACGTATGATACGGAACCGACGTTTTTCTGGAGTAGATGAGGGAAACTCCATCTGAAAACCCTTCTTAGTTCGACCCATGCGACGTAGTGGAGGCGAATACGCCATCGGTGATCTCCAGTTCTTTGAATTTTTATCACGTGTCACGACAACGCCTTACATTATTGATGAGTAACAGTAGTGCTCACGTCATTTGGTAGTTGCTGACTTGGAATATGAACGGCGAGAGGATTGAAGCGTTGCGAGGCATCGATGAGCAAAATGAACTCCAACAAGTAAGCTCTCCAACTCTTCCCGCTACCAATTAGAGTAGTGCTCGCAGAATGGCAGTCCAGCGGCGCGTGAAGGCGGCGGCGTGTTTGGCGTTGTTTGCGTCCACAGTTCAAACCCGCCTGTCGCCGGTCTGGTGACTCGTGTCTGTGGGAGCTACCCGTACTGACCCGTCCGTCGCCGAGGCGGCACAGCCTGATGCTCCTTCAGGACGTCGTCGCTCGTCCGCGTTCTCAGCGCGATTCCTCTCCACTGCTTGTGTACACAATCTACGGGTAACGGATACAACATTGCACCCGCCGAGATGTACAGTCTGCGCCCAGGAAAGTGACCTGCTCATTATTGAACAGTTCTCTTAAGTAACTTCAGGGTATTGTATTTAATTCTTAGGTTGCATTTTCATAATAATAATTTATTACTCTGCGAGTTCGGTGGCAGATTGAAAAGAAGACATAATAAATGTATGCATAATAACTATAATATTCATATTGTTTTCCATTCGATATAAATAATAATAAACTCATATTGAAATGTTTTTATAATTTAGGAATGATTGATTTGGCCATCTGTGATTCTCATTTTGTATGTTAGGTGCAAGCTAATATTGTATAGAACGTACAGTATTACATTTCGTATTTGAATCGGGTTTTGTTAAAAGTGCATCACTCCAAAACAGACATCAGTCCAACATTTACATATTTGTAATCTGCATTTTAAGTCCACAGTGATTTATATTTTGTGTAAAATTGGTAGTTTTTAACTAATGCTCGTTTTACAAAAACCTATTCATTTAGATGTAGGTGAAATTGTGGAAGAGTAGGTCTTATGGCCTGAGGTATCTTCACGAGTAAAATTCAATTCAATAAATAGGAATGACCAGTTGTTGAGGGAGAAGGATAATATCTTATCACAGGAATAACGATATTGTTTATTTCGTTTTCTTACTTCACAGCTTTTTCAATCTGACAAAAGAAGAGCAACTATATACAATTCACAGTAAGGCATTACCATTGTGTGATGAGCGTTACATAATATCAAATATACATTAGATAGGAAAAAACTTCACAAGAGAAATTTCATCCTTGGGGTTTCATAGTTATAAAAATGCATATCATAAATAACAAATATTTAATTAGTGATTGTTATCCCTTACAATAATATTGAAACACTCTTTTTTAATAACTTCTTAAAACCGTAAAATATTAAATTATTGTTTTAAAATGTTCATTTCATGTTATATAAAATGAAACACGTCATAGGTTTAAGACATTTAATTATATTTACGTAATTATATTCGGAGGAAATTTTCATAAAGAACTGAATTGAACTTTGGACATTAAAGAATTCACTTATAAATATGACAAAATTCTTATCATATCTCCTATTTCGGTCGTACTGCAGTCTATAAGGATGTGTATTAAAGAGATATGTATAATAACGAAGATCAGTTGAATTGCAAATAAAATCTGTCAAATAATCTCAAATCCTCTCTTTATTTTCAAAATCCATTTTTTTCATCAAAAAGATATTAATGACAAAGATTCCTAATGTATATGGTAGAGTTGTCTTGTGTATTTGTTGTCGTAATTCTAGGTAATATAATCGGCGATGTAATCTTAGAGATAAAAATATCGCATAGAAACACATCCACTAACGTAATAATTGTGAGTTTATGATGATGTTCAATGAACAAACTTGAAGCGTGAAGTATGGAGTTCCAAATTATATGATTTTAGATACCACGCAATTTTTTGTGTTTTGTTTTACACTGTTCTCTTTTGCGTTGACATGAGTATCCCTGGGACAAGTAGTTACAAACCGAAACGTTTAGAATTACAAACATAGTGTGCGCGCCCCATTCATTTTCTGCTTGACTACGTCCTTTCGCATAGCCGTCCCTTTTTGCCACCTAGTTGGCTCACGGTAACTTGGTGCATATGTAATGAAGTTACTGCGGAGGTGTGTGGTTCAAGAGGCGTTTTGATTATCCAAACATTCCCCCCTTAATCATTTCACCTACTAGAGCCAGATGTAGGTATCCAATTTTCCGAATAAAATATTTTCCCTATATAATTACAATTTTAAGAATGTAGTTTTCCTATCTTTGAATACGGGGAAAATGAGAGGAAAACTTCCTCAAAATTATGTTTACACAAATTCGTCATTAAAGAATAAAAAAGATGTAGAGTCGGTGAAACGTTCTTGACCGAATACTATGTTGCGTCGCCCTGATGTCGGTATTTTTTCCGATCTGGTAATGTAAAATTTTCCACTGATTTGTCACATTTCAATAACTTAGTTTGCAGATAATTCACGGAGAGGGGATTAATTTGACAATGAGTGCAACACCTTCTGGGTGAAATATTGAAGGATTCCAGTGTAAAAACATGTTTTACATCAGCACCTTCTCCATGTCCTTAAGAATTCATAAAAATATTAATTCTGGATCTACTGCAAAAATATACGTAGTCCTTTTCCCAAATTCAAGATGTGAGTAGTGGTATCTCTCCAGGCAAGGCATGAAATGTTTTCCCCAGTTTTTTTAAAAATATTTCTACTTTGTCTTATACGAGAGATGTCTTACGAATGTTCTAGGATAATTTAAACACATGCTGGAAGATTTATATTGTCAAATAATTTTTATACAATTATCGTTATTTTGGAAGTTAAACTTCACCGAGTATTTTGTGACAGGATTGAAACACCCTACCTCTGTAATGGCCAAAATGGAAAAAAATAATATATATATTACTCCTATAAACAGTATGGTATCAATACGCTTGGACACAATTTTTTAAAGTATCAAATGTTTAATTCACTCACGTTTTCTTACTATCCATCTGCCAAGTGTCCTACCTAAGAATATCTCTTGAACAAACGGAAGTCTAGATAACTAACATGAATTTTCTTGACTCGAGGAAGCATATTTATCCGTGAAGGAAGTTGGTATGACAATTTTAAGTATGATACATTTGGTACATCTCGAGATTAGTTTGTGTACAGTCTTTCTCAACCGTTTATACCTTTGCATCCTTGGTTTATATCTAAAAGCGGAAATATTGTTTGTCCTGAACAAAATGATTTCCACAATCAACTTCCTTTGTGTACTATAGTGTTACAGGGATAGGCGATACGCGCATCATCGCAATACCATTTAGCGAACATTTTATCACGCAAGTGATGGACGGAGTCACATCCTTCTCCGCCCAGGAGATAATGTTCCGCTATCGTCTTTCTTTAAGCGTTTCTAGAAACGCGACGTGTTATGTCAGAGGACATTGTTCTAAAGCAGTGATCTTCATTCTTTATTTACAGAAGATGCCATTCCTTTGTTTAGGTATGCCTCACTGATATGCACTTGTGTCATTTATTGCCATATATTAAAACGTATATAGTTTTATTCGCCATATATAGTTTTATTTTGTACTCCTTGATTCAAATATGCGACAACCAAAGTTTTATTTATATCCGACACACGACATCAAAAATGGCGAATCACCTCCAGTTTACTTCAAAAAAAAGTACTGTTGCGAATAACAACGACCCATTGTAATTGATACTCATGGTATACCCACGCTCGTAGTCGCCTGGCTGTGGCAAATCTCAAAAGAGGGCATTGGGCGTAAACCTCCGGCGTGAGAAGCAATTGAAATCGATTAAATAATAAAAGTGCTTTCTTTCACAATTTTTTCCAACAATAATTAAATTGTTTTCTTTTAAAGTTTGTTTTAGTGATTTCGAAAACTCATATATTTTTTTATTTAACACAATCTACCTGTGAGGTTGTAATATGTAATGTAAAGAATAAATAAATGGTAAATACAGACGTAATATTATTTTCTTGACATATTTTAGTAAGTTGTTGGAGATTTCCTTTGCCGTCGAAAAAAAGCTATATCTAAAATCAAAATGGTAGAATTTTCACTCGTAAAATGTAGTTTAAACGGCTAAATCGAGCCCTCGTCTCACTCAATTTTGTTAGATGAGGATTTCTTTATCTCGTTTTCAAGAATGTCTTCTCGGCCATCCAACATCATCACTTATCTATTCCTTTTCCTTCTCAGAAAGAAAATCAGTCTTCATCAGGGATATCCATGTTAACAACTTAAAATTAAAACATTGATTAATATAATAGTTATAAATGATCAGTGCGTGATCGATTATCCGAAAATTCTTCAATCTTACTAGCAAGAAGAATGAGATGCGAGTAGTCTGAATGCTAGTAGTGACAGTTCACATTGCTATCTAAAAGTATTCACAGAGACCTTGCCTTAACCAAGGTGTCATACCACTTGAAGTCCATTAACCGATAAGAAAGGTTTGATGAACAGGTAGAATTTTCAAATGACATTTTGTGGGTTATGACCTTGCGATAAATTACATGAAAATGCAAATGTTCTTTTTAAAGAATAAACCATTGAGTAGACATCCTTGGCCAGGACTTACATTTCAAATTTTCTAGGACAGAAATAATGTTAGTAGGAAGTTGGTCAAGACTATTAAATAGCTTCAGTAACTTATCTTAGTCATTCTTACTCTTATACATGGTCAGAGTTATTTGAAGATTAGTATCATCTCTCTGTTCTATATTTTTGAATAAAAAGTTTGCTCGAACTTTATAAAATGATTTTAATAAATTTCAAATCATCAGAAATATTCAGTGTTTCGAGTCACTTGAATTTAGTGGATAGAGTGGACAGTTGAATATAAAAACTTCTTTTGTCAGTACTGCTGATATAAAATTTATTAAATAATGTATATGAAACGTTTACCATCTTTTTCTTACAACGAAATAAAACATCTTAATTTTTAATCATTTAAATGTACGTTTGGTAACATTATTTAATAATTTTGACTTTCCAATTTGCTCTTTACTTTCCCAAGAACTTAATCTAAAGAAACCAAACCATATGATTAAAACTGGATATATATTCCTCGATAAACCGAAATTACATTTCTCGGGATATTTATATGAAAATTAAATATTTTGTCCAATATGAATTTTACAATAATTCCTCAAAAGGTATGTTATTTTTACAAAAAACTATAATATTAAGTTCTAGTATATTAGTATGTTCACTCATAGGGCAAACAACTGAAAAATAATTCTACAATTAGGCAGTGTATAACATGAACACAGAATAAATGTATAGTGTATAGCAATGGCTTTGAAGAAGATAAACAGTTCTAAAGCACCTTTAAAATAAACGTTCTTTGTTTATTTATCATTATAAGATACAATTCTATCCTAGTGTATTGGAAGCTCAAAACGTAATAGATAAACTTCTTTTCATTAGGTTCAATACTGTGAACTTGCTGATTCTTATATGTTAATTTCTCTATCGAATATATTAATTTTTCTAGATTTATTCTTATACTCAGTCAATCGAAGTCATAATTTATTTTTGAAGGGTACGACTACGATTTTTTTGGTTCTGTTACTCAAAATCTGAGGTAAGATACGAATAAGTAAGTCAACGTAATAAATCTTTTAATTGATTCAAACCCAAGTTCAAATTTCATCCAGTTGTTATAACGTGTTTTTTTGTCTTCTTTTTTTTAATGAACCTTCTCATAATCTTTTGAAAGTCAGTTACTTTCACAAATTCCTTTCACACGTTATACTCAAGTGCTTAGTCTGCCCAAAGTTGCTCCTCAAACCGGCTGTATTCACATCCACTGACACACGAATTTTTAAATACTCTTGCGCAAACTGGCGCGTTCTCATTTCGGAAGAGACAAGCAAAGAAGGGAGGGATTCACGCTTACTATACCACCGCCGATCTCTTCGTCACACACAGACGCTTGCGCCAACAATACTGCCGCGCCTATTTCCCGTGTCAAGCCGATATGCGCTCTTCGCTTGTTTGCATTTTCCTCCCGTTCCGCGCTCGTCATTGCCGACGTAGCTGTCACCCCGTCCCGCCTTTATACTCGCTACGCCCTTCTAGAAATTATTGCCCCCTTTGAACATTACAATACGCTTTAATCCCTACTCCGTAGATACAAAACTTCCTCAAATTCCTCCTACGCACCGATGCACCTTCCACAGTTATCACTTGTACCTTCCTTTAGCATCACGGACTGAGTTTGTCGCACTTTAACCCAGGTGCACTTTAACTCAGACACATTTTAACTTATCTCTCAGCGTGGCGGAGGGTCATGCTGTGGTGATGTAGGTGGTACTCCTACAGCATCGTCGCCGTCAATGTGTGGCCCTCATACACTTAATATTATGAAATATGCGAGTTATTTCACTAGACTTTCAACGCCATATTTATATTTCCTTCACCGTAATAAAAGTTAAACTATGAACATAAATATACTTACAAATATAAACGGTATATTGCAAATTATACGATGAGAATGTATTTTAAATATTTTGATTTTTCTTTAGTTGGAAACCCTCATTATTCCTTGATTCAAAAAAAAAATTGTAAACATAACAATAATTGTTCTAACTATTAACATATTTGTAGCTGTAGATATTCCAAATACCATTTGCTGCGTTATAAAATGGTACCAAGAAGAACCAAACAAGAAAATATCATTTGTCACCCTACCTCCATGATCTTCGCAGAATCCTGCTCCGCGCAATGAGTTAGTTCAGCATAGTATACTTTAGCCAAAGGATAAGGACCGCAACTACAACTATGGGCTCTCCATCGTTCGACGCCACGGGATGGAAATGAAAGCGGAAGCTCAAGAGATACAAAATTACAGAGCTTAGCGCGCTCTCGACACGCGCCGAGAGTACACTTGTAATTGCAACACCGCCTCTTCCTCGCGATTTAAAACGCAATATCTGCTTCGCTTTCGTCACGCCTCCCTGTGTGGACTGTTCGGATCTTTGTGTATGACAAAATGGCTGTGTTTACAATGCTACGTAATTGATAAAGAATTTTTCGCTGGAAGTTTGTCAGGAATGAATGCCGTGTGTTTATCTGTACGTGTTGTAGTTTTTTTGTGAAGTAAATAAATCGAATGATACGAGCTTAAAATGACTTTTATTTGCAGTGAATCGTTCGGTTTGTATGAATCACGTCTATTATCTCTAAGAATGACGTCAGTAGCTACTAGCTGACGTCATTCTTAGAGATTCTTGACATAGTTTACACGTTTTTTCTTTTGACATTTCCAATATTCTGATATAATTGAACTGATTGATGTGAAGATCAATGCATTTGTCACAGCAGATAGGGAAGAAAATGCAAGAAACCAAAGAATCAAATTGAATGAAATGATGATGCTTGTTGTTGAGTTCTGAAATTTGAGGAAATAACATCTTACGTGGACATTGGAGGAACTTGCGGAAACGAGTGGGGATCCAACTTGGAAGACATGAACTGAAGAATGGAACGGAGAGCTGCGAAACTACGTCTTTCACGAGATGAGCGGGGAGGAAAAGGGAGGTCCTCATTTCAGGACGCGCCACTAATCCCTGAATCAAGAGCTCGCCTGTGCGGCGAAGAGAAAAGGGCCGGGGAGGAGTGAGCCCTTATGAGTTATAGCAGATTACGTCGCCTCCGACGCGGCGACAGAAATACGCGTCTTTACAAAAGTACTCGATCCTTCCTTCGTCTGAGGATGTTATTATAGCAATCTTGGAAGATGAGTTGGTGGAGAAAAGGTACGTGTGATGTAGAAAAGAAAAAACAATGTTTTTATTGCAAGATTCTGAAATGCGAATTTCATATCGCTGTATCATATTTCTGAAAGGTAACTTTTTGTTATTTTCCATTTTTCTCCCGCCATACTTAACCAATTGCCAGAAAACGAGATCAAAAAATATAATTTCTGGACTGGGACCGAATCGTAATCTTACATTTTACCTTTGGAATATTTGTCCTATAGTACTTTTACAATTCATAAAAACCTACCAAATTGTGTTACTAAGACCTTTGACTTGAGAGTATTCACGTCTGCAATAATAATTTAAGTGAAATTTTTCCTCCGACCATTTATGTAGACATTACATAACAAGACGTTTCAGAAGTTGATTACTGCCATCATCAGGTAAATGTAGTGTATACATAAAAAAGGTGTAGATGTTAGTGTAGGTGTGTGGTGGATAAATCTGACTCATTTGTTTCTACGCTACATTCACCTGACGATGTCAGTAATCAACTTCTGAAACGTCGGTTTATTTAATAAAAACGTGTCTACGTAAAAGATCGGAAGAAAAAATCGAATTTTTTACTAATCAATACCGTTCCAATTCATTCAGTAATTTGCAAGTATCTACGTAGGAGGTCAAAAAGAGCACATCCATGAACCAGAACAATTCATTAATTGAAGGACGAATAATAGTTCCGAGGATAGATAGGAGCAAATGAAAACGTTATTGTGAGCGTGAATTGAAGTTTGATCTTCATTGAAGTCAATGGGTATTTTAAAACACATGTTCGAGGCTGGAGTCAGTTTAACAGAGGTAAGCAAATTTTAATAAAAATTGTTTGCGAAGATTGAAGTTAATAGTAACATAAAAATTTACTATCAACGTGATACGTTTAATCTTTTGATATTTTTTCTTCATTTACTTTGTGGAATAATTCGCCATTTTCGTTTACGATAATTTTGATAATATTACTCTGAAATATGATTTAAAATAATTTACCGCGGCTTGATATGGAACAACTTGCAGTCGCTTTCTTTGAAGAATTATGCTACTTGAAAGTAACCTGCTGAATAAACTTCATCACACAGGTAAAACATGGAGACACAATAATGATAAATTTACTGACAAAAAAGGAGTTACAAACAAACAAGGAGGACAATAAACTAATTTACTCTCCGGAAGCGAGCAAGGGACTATCCCATCAATTTCGAACAAGACAGAGGCGGATTTAATATTTCCGCACACTCGTAAGACAAGAATAAAAATAGTTCGATACGTGTTATAATATTAACAGAACTCCAATAAAATTGTATTTAATAAAACAAAAATGTTATTACTCGAAAAAGTATAGATTATTCGGAAACTATTGTTTATTAGTAGTTATGTTTCATTTGTTGTCTTTCTCCTTGGATCCAAGCAATGATGAGTGCTCCAGTGCGAGATCTCTGAAGATGACGAGATGAAGGAAGACGCGACTGAGAGAGTCCGTGTCAATACTCCTCCAGCAGCTGTCTTATGAGCACGGACGCCCAGGGAGACTCTTGTCCCTTAGGGGTAATCCCCTGCCGCGCCTGAGCCTTTCGGGACTCAGCGATGAGAGCGAGGCATATTAGACAGAGCAGGGTCACTGTTGGGCTTCATTCTCTGGAGATCAGAGGAAACAAGTAGACGGAATCCGAGAGGATTTCCTCCGATAACGCGGGGTGTGATTTTATTATTAGCACGCTTCAATTACTTTTTAGATACTTAGTTTTCAAGCCGTCTTTTGTGCGCTGAAAAAGAATTCCGCCATTATTAGTCGTCTTTCTGTACAAACATCGTAAATTATATTAAATTATAATTCTTGGTAAATTAAACAATATTTAATCTTCATGATTTCACGTAAATAATTTATTAACTCCCCGTGTTCTTATTTTTAATTGACTAAAGTACTTATGTCTAAGTACACACACAAATTAATTACATACATTTTCTTACATTTTATTATTAAATGAACATAATATTAGGGTTCTAATGACCTAGACGTTGGCGAGCCCTAAAACCCCAATTAAAAAAGAACATAATTTTAAATTATAGTTAGTAATTGGAAAGTTTGTCAAGTTGTGACTGATTTCGGGAAATTTATTGACAAGATTAACGGAAATTCTCCGATACACAGAAAAAAGTGTAATAGGTAGTTTTTTTTTTTTGCTTTCCTTAGTACATTATACTTTACACCATAGAATTTTTTGCATCCCAATATTAGTATAGATGCAGGAAAGAAAAAAAGATCCTAAATTTCTACAAGATGTTTACAATTTTACCTTGTTTACTTTCTATACAGGACATTAGGGTTTTGGATGTGCTCTTCATTCAAGTCGAACACTTTTATTCTTATGTTTTAAACCATATCCTTTTCTACAACGATTTTTGTAGACGTATTTTCATGTTATTTTTAAAAATTATTCTATCCGAGTAAGAAGTTTTCCTTTCAAGGAAGATACGTTTTCAGTGATGTATGTCCAGAGCGTGCGTAACGCAGAAAATATCTCTATGGTGATGAAGAATCATGAACACCAATACGCAACTCCTTAGAAAGTTTAATAGCAAATGTCACAATGCAGTTGAGAAACTCTGAGGAAGATAATGTTTGGTAGAATTGTGAAATAAATGGGTAACAAATGGGAGAATACTTGTGAGTGTATAAAATATAGTATTTATATCAAGTCAAGAAATATTCTGATAAACAATACGATTAAATATAAAATTACGGAAAGTATGATGTAGTTTAATAAAATATGAGTTGTAAACGAGCTTCACATAAAGAGCTTCACAATTATGAAAAATAAATAAGTAGTGAGATAAGATGAAACAGATTTGGTAATACTAATGTAGTTACCTGTATTGTTACATTGAGTAAACAAATAATTGTGATAATATTTTAGTGCATAGAAATTACGTTTACTTCCCTTCCGTGTGAATAGCAATATCATTTGACACACATTGGAGAGGCCTTCTCAGCAGAAATGGCGAATGCTAACACAATTATCTGATAACTCCTTTTCCTGCGGAAGTTACGGAGATGAACTGGTGTGAATTGAAAAGAGATTCTGAAAGGCAAAGAACAGTGGAAGTACAGAGCGCGGCGGTATCTAGGTTGCAAACGAGGTCGACGTCGGCATCAGATAAGCAAGCCAGTGAGTATGAACGACTGACTTCTAAATTTCCATTGCTCAGAGATGGCATCTCGGCATTCGTTACAGCAGGCTAGTTGGACATATTAATTTTTCGGAAGGCTCCACGGTATGCTTAAATGTACCGGAAGTTATGGAATATATGTTTCATTGTAATTAAAATTTTGTCCGTTAAGAATATTTAAAAACTACATTATCAACACATTTTCGAAAGACATTGCAATACATATTACTATAATTAAATTGTAAACTTTTACGGCCGGTGTCATTAATATTATTGTCGTTTTTCGGGGTATTAAACCGTGGTCCACTCCTATTTCTTCTAGACGTTTCGGCGGCCCTACTGAAGATGGCAGCCGCAGTAACAGCCGAAACGTCTAGAAGAAATAGCAGTGGACCACGGCTTAATTGCCCGAAAAACGACAATAATATTAATATTAATATAATTAAATTGCTTGTAAATTGTATTAGTAATTCTTAATTTAGTAATTCGTAAATCGTTTTTAATTGTTTATGGACTTACTGGAAGTCATGACCTCATTTACAAACATCATATTAAAAAGTAGTCATTGTTATATACTAGTAATTCTTCTCTAAGTTAACATGAGAAACATGATTCCCCTTGAGGTTTATTCCAAATTTATCATTAATAAATTTTCCAACCTGTAAGATCATCTGTAAGTCTGAGAAAAGTTAGTTTCGAAATTTTAAATAAAAATTGTGGACATTTTTTTCTCTATACTTATCTTAGCACAAAAATTAACGATGTGTTTTAAAGAAATGAGAGTGTATTTTAACAAAAAAATAAGTATAGATGAACATGATTGAAGGTGGTTGGTAATAATATTACGTAATAATATTCCAACCAGTAGCTAATAATATTACGTAACTGCTATCAATATCTAAATGGTTTAACTTCGTCAATTTACCTCTAGAGTGCTCTATTCTCACCCAAATATTTCGTTACGATAAAAATGTATATAATTACCTGCTTATTACATGGAAAATCGCCACATAAATTCTGAATGTCAATTTCCTAATTGTAATTTCACACTGTATCAATTCTTTAATTTGTATAAGCACACGAACAATTCTGTACTAATGTACTTACGCGGGAGTGTATTCCCTCGAACTAGTAGGGAAGACCCCGGAGTTTCACTAGCTGAAGCTACACTCTCTCTCTCTAGACTCCTTCGAGTGCAGCTAGAATTGTGAGCACGTCGTTATGTGAGCGTGTTTGTGAGTGAGAAGCGTCCTGTTGCGCGTGAGGTGAAATGATATATTTCCGGCAACCATGTGATGTAGCAGTATTTGAACAAATATGCGACCATCTGGAAATGTTGTGAATATGGCTGGAAACTCTGCAGTGGCTGCAATTTCCTGTCTTCCACCATTGTGATCATGTGAAACTTTAAATGCTGTTGGTGGATCCATGCACATCGCTGCCTCCTGCAGGTTCCAAAACCGCCTGGGACGTTGCTCGCCAAATGAGCATCGGCTAATGTTCTACAAACACGCAACAATGAGCTCATACGCTCAAATCACTGATCAGTGGAAATCTCACGAACTGTATGATCCTTCATGATCCGTTTAATATATCCTTATTGACGAGTTCAATAACAAGTAATCAAATTTTTGTTGTACGTACTCTTGCACCTTTTTTTGTCTTTACGTTAATCATGTATGTTCTTTAGTTTTAAGGTTTAGGATTAGATATTTTTAATTGTATTAATTTAATAAATCATGGTATTCCATGTGGTTCTCCGTTCAAATATTTTTTACTTATTAAAATCAAGATACCGTCCTCTCCCATAGCTCCAGAGTGTTTTTGGGTACGACTCATGCTCCTGTGGTTTTCGACTACAATAGGTGAAGGGGAAAATTCATTTATTTATTTTTTTGTAAATACGTCCGTTTGAACAGACACGTCTCAATTAAAGTATCGAAAATGACAAGAGATTAAAACTAGCAAATACATCTAAGATGGATGCCAAAGAAGGGATGTAGGATGACATATACGACTTGAAAGCACATAAGATGTGGATGCCTGAGTATGATGTCCGTGTAGGAGGTGAGGGTTCGTAGGACGAGAGATGGCCGATGGACCTTCGAACGGCCGCCCGGGCGCTAATCGTTGGCCCGTGCCGCGTCATGCATAATGCAACGGCGGCGCCTCCGCTGCTACCTCAGGTATGGACCTCGCCCGCGGCCACTTCGCCCTTAGCACACGGTTTACGGCTCCACGCGATTCCACCACCGGGATGAGACTCCATTGGCGCGGGTTAAGAAGTGGTTAGAAGTGTCAATGACCCAGGGAGAGGTGATAGTTATGGGATGCCAAAAGAGTCCTGAACATGAGTTTTCAAGGACTTGAAGGTATTTTCTATACGACTTCGTTTATGAAGTCAATTTTCTTGACAATGGATCTCTAACTTCACATAGTAAACATCCCTTATAATCAACGAAGTGTTCTCGATGATACGTCCTCTACAACAAACAACGTCTAACTTTCATGTAACAAATTCCCAGACAGTTCACATAAATCCAAAAAATTCACGAGAATGTTGCCATAGAAAATTTTAACAATTTCCAAATACTTATAAAACATATAAGTCAATAAATGTGAAAATCTGTATCATACAGGAGTTGAAATGCTTTGTGCAGCTGAACCTTTTGCGGGGTGTAACTAACTTCCATTTAACACACCCTAGAGGGCGTTAAAAAAATAAATGTAATATTCTAAGGTACCGATATCCAAATACTGAATTTCCATTTAGTTTTCGGGAGGTTGTTATCAAGTAATGTGTTCGATATGTTGTTTTGAAATGCGTCTCAATATTGGGAGGTAATTCAATTCACAATAATAATTAGTTCTTAAAAAAAACTTGTATTTTTTATCTTATTTCTGGACGGTTAATGTAATCAGTATTGAAGACAGAATTTTTAAAATCCATTTGTAGATAAGTATATTGATTTGCCGTTAAATAAGCAAGGCATTATTTCTTAAGTTTATAAATTTCACACTTTTTATTCCAGGTAATAAGGTAAAAATTGATGTTCTCACTTGAAATTTGGAATATATAAATTTGTGTAAAACGTTATAACTGTATTATCATAAAGAAGAGACATGGATTTTTTATAACGGCCACTAGTGGTTAAGAAAATTCTATTTTGGTTTATCATTTTTTAGATTTCTGTTCGTTCATCGTCTGTTTAACCTTTTTTCACACTCTATTGAACATGTCACTTACGCAGCTGTCCATAGTTATATAAAGTTATAGTGAGTTTTGGAAAGTCACATCTCACGTTTTCTTTAAACACTTTATTTACTGTTTACATATGCTTGTATTGATTGAGTAAACAAAAATTTTAGTAGTTGAAAATAGTTGTCGCTTAAGTTATCAGTTGGGTCATCAATTCATCCATTATTTTTGATGAAGTTTTCTCGCAGTATTGAATTTACAATTCTTCTTGTGAACTCGACCTATGAACTTTTCAGTGTTTAGTCTCGGTCGTCCATTACAAGAATAGATTTATCTTGTGTACTCAGCGGAGAGCAGCAAAGAGAAGTGAGGGAGCAAGCTCAAATGGCACAACGACTGCGGTAGCGCGGCTGTGCGTAACTGTGTTAGTCTTCATCAGGAACTTGTCCATTCTTCACTCGCTCTGAGCTCGAGAAGAGTCACGAATAATGAATGCGCCGGAATTGAGCCCTCCCCTCTCGTGTTACTGCTTCGAAGCACTTTTCCTTGTTCCTTGCACTGTCTCTGAGAACGACTCGTCTTCAGCTTGTCTACTTAATATTCCACTTTATATTTCGAGCCTTTGTGGCACTGTTTGATACTCGTTTAAACTTGGGGAAAATGTATTTAGGAGAGCAGTACATCAATTTTATAATGCATTTCCTCTCATTATATCCTGTATAAAATATACAAGGAGTTTTAAGGTATTTTTGATACAGATGTCTCATTCTTCAATTTCAGTACGAGTGATATTTAATGTGTGTAGGTGTCCCTTGTTATATTTTGTGAAGCACAGACACTCTTTTGTCCTGTATGTCACATGGTTCCATGTTACAATAGTGTTCCCAGTTAAATGTCTTTATTTTGTGTGTCATTTCATCACTAAATTGACAAATATAATCTAAATTTTATAGTTTTCAATTTCTCCTTTTTTTCAGAGATGCCATTCACATTTCTCTATTGCTTTTTAAGGACATTCTGATTTTTAGATATATTTTCATCTATTTAATACATCGTTCTTTCTCTAGATCTTCAACTCAAAATGTACCATTTAATATCCTCCTTAACTCTCAATCTTCTCTCTCCTTCAGTGGTCTCTAAAATTCCATGAAATGAATCCTCAACACTGTTTTGTCTCTCACTCTCCTGACTAAATCCTTTTACTTGAGAGGAAAGTTAAGAGCGTGCAAGAACATACAAAGGGAATAGGACCTAAGTTTCTCTGTCCACTTAAGAACAACGTTCACTGAGAGTTTGCATGCTCGGATCTCCGTTTACGTTCCAGAGTCCTTGATTGAAATGTTTCTTACTTGTAGACTTTTCTTACTTGACTTGGGGAGCACTAAAACTCGTATATTCTTTTAAAATTTTGAAATTATACTCTGTTAGGTGATATTTAATAATATTTAGAATATTGGGGTTTTAAGGGAATAGTTTAAAGTTACTTGATAAAGAAATAAAGAACCGCGAAGTAAATAAAATTGATTTATAATATTTACTTGTTCAATATTTATTTTCTATTTATATAAAATGTTATTTTAACAGCTACAATATTTATACGTAATAAATTCCCTTGAATTCGAGCTGTAGTTCTAAAATTAAATTTTTATCAACCTGACTTTCCGACACCTTCTAGAAAGGAATAAGAATTAAAAATACCGGAAAGGACAGTTACTGTTTTATTATATTTATGTATAGATCGCGTTATGAAAAATGTAATGACACAATAATAAAAGTAGACCTTTAATACACTTCCTTATGTCGTATTCTCGAATTATAGCAATATAGTGCCCCGTTTTCAGATTTTATGCCGACATATTAGAATTCAGGAAGCGTTCTGTGAATTTAAAAGCAAATCTAATATGTTACAACCCTAATCCCCTTGGAACAGGGAAGACGAAGTGGACTTTCTCCGCCAGCCACTGTGGAGTGTACTAAAGGGCTCCTTCGACAGCGCACGTACGACCATAAAGGCGCCTCGCAGATTGTGACCGGGGCTGAGCCCTACCAGCACTCTGTGTTCATTGCTTGCACTCTCGTAAACTGGGAGATGATGAGAATAGTGGACAGTGAGATTGGTCGCTCATCCGCTTGTCGTGGTTCATCGCAAATCTTCCCATCTAGTGGGAAACAATCATGGAGAAAAGAGTTATCCCTACTAAATGGTTTGAGTTAAAATGTTATAGTCAGCGTTTATGGATTTCTAAACTACTACAACTAAAAACTAGTCGATGGGTCGGGTGGTTATTACAAAACTTTTTTTATTTACTCGCAATCTAGTGTACATAAGCAGGATTTTGTAGGAAGACAGTGCGCAGTCAGTTACTGCATTATCCCCACTCGCCTCCATTATGCCCTTCTTCCTCTCTTGCCTGCGCTAGCATAAACTACGACTATCGTAATTCTCATTAAACTTCTGCATATTCAATTATTGATAGCGTTTTAGAAGCTCTTTGTAATTTCATATTTTATTGAACAATATTATTAACTTAGCGTCATTCAATGTTTTCATCTTGAATCTAAAAATGAAACATTTTTATATTTATTATTACGACCATTATTTGAAATAAATATATAAAACATGATCACTTTACATAAATAAATAAATTAACTGCCAAAAAAGAAGTTACAAACTGTGTATAATCACGAATAAACTAATTTACTCTCCGGACAAGCAAGAGACCATCCCATCAATACCGGTGTATGAAGAACGTCAAATATTATATGTACTACCTGGGCAAGAGATAATAAATATTTCTATTAGTATAAGAATTACAAATGAAAATTTAAATTCGCGTAATAGGATTAGTAGTTTTTTAAGAATAATTTTTGAGTGAAATAATAATTCATTAAATATATTTTAATCCCATTAATTCTCTTTTCATCAAATATTTATTTTGCTTTTCGTTTTATTTCTCAATATTATGGATAGTGAGGGGTCTCATGGACGTACTTCTAAACAAAATTGTGACCATGAACACTTCTTAACAAAAAAGTGAACTTTATAACGTCATGCAGTACGTCACATCCCACCGAGAACCGCTTCCGGCAGCGGCGCATTCTATTCGTCACTTCTCTGAAACGCGAGGTGAAGTTTAATTTGAATGCAAATGGATCGGGCGGTTGCGGATGCGAACTAGTAACTGGACCTGTCATGTCAAGACGACAGTACACAGCTGTGAGCATTCCTACGTGAGATTTTATTCAATAGATCTAAGATATGTCAGGTGTCCCGTTTGATTATTATTTTACTGACAGGAAGTGCGTTCATAGATATGTTGCATTTAAGTATCACAACTCCTCACAAATGTTACGTCAGTTTTGTGAAAGCTTCATTCATAAAAGTAGAACACTAGTTTCCATAAATTTTTGTATGTTATTACGGTGAAACCTACGATATTGAGGAAATGTAACAACAAGAATTGTAAAGTCCGAAGCTCGAAGATCAAATGTAGGTTTTATGAATAAATCACAAAGTATAATTAGCCTGTGGTGTAATTATTTTAGTAATAATTTATACGATAACGTTTCATACTTACAATTAATGTTAATCTTTTTCACAATTTTCGGACTGCATTACCCCCACCCCTGATCAGGTGAATAATTTGTGAATGACAACTTAACTGAATTATATATAATTAATCTTTAGAATACGAATAGAAAATGAATGTGAAAACTTTTTAGAGGGGTAGAAGCGAAAACATATTCTAAGTAATTCACAGTTTTATAAAATTATATTGGGATTACGGTGAAGTATAGGTTTATATGGTGATGTGTATGTATGTAAATTCTACAAAGCATTAATACGATCTTGTATTTGCAGAAAGACGCTTTTCAAGCATTCGTTGCAAGTCGTGGCATCAAAAAAAAATACTTTTTTATAATTCAAATTATTCTCCCCACATTGATTTACGTCTAAAGGGGAGTAAGTTGATCATCATGGTAACGTTTCTTAAATGAAATAAATGTATTTCTGAAATTAAATATTTGATATGATTTTTGAAGTATTCGTGCCCTTGACACTACCACACCTCAACTTTATTGATCAATAATCCAATATTCTATGATATTGTGGTGATTAACGTTTTTCAAATAATTTTGTATGTGCCACAAAATATTGACTAGGGGTTCGTTGAAAATAAAGCATTTTCTGGGTTTCAACATATAGCTCGTTGAGTATTCCTTCTCGTTATGAACCCCATTTAGTAGTTGCAGGAAGATAATTTAATAAATCGTTTCAAATGCAATGGAAGGGTAGGTAACATACAATAGCAAGTTGCTATTATTAGTCTGCTTATATACATTTTTCTGGTTTTTCAAAGCTGTGAAGCAGGAACATTGCAACGCACTAACCCCTTGTATTCCTCCATTCCCTTTCTCTTCCGAACTCACTAGGGAACAATGTTGTGGCCTACTAAATTATTCCCTTTCCTGAGTATGCACTCTGCCCTGTTTCAGCTATTCTACCTCGCGTGAGACCCCTTGGAGTCGACCGTCAAATGGAATCTCGCAAATTCTCCACGTCCACATACGACCATATCGTTGCATTGTAGTACTTGTAGTAGATCGAGTAAAATGATTTCTAAAATTATTTTACTTTTCTTACTTATTACTTATCCAAAAGTATTTGGACGGTTTGTTCTATGAAAATATTTGTTAATATCGAATATTGTTTCACAAGTCACAGTATATTCTGTTGCTGGGGCAAGTTAATCATGTTGTCATTAGTCAAAGGTTTTCAAGATTCCTGAAAACTGTCATGACCTATGATAAGTAAAAGTTAATAAAATCAGTATTAGGTACAGTTGTTTATTTTGTAATACAATTTATTTAGTATTTAATGCATAACATTGTGAAAAGAAAGTTGTTTATACTCATAAATACATTAAGAGAATCTTTAAGAAATCAACGAACTATCTTAATTTTTTCTCGACACATTATCATCGCCCTTGCGTTGAAGTGGTCGAGTTTTTAACCGGATGATACGTTAGACAGTTTAAAGATATAGTGAAAACCATGAGCAGATGTCTGGCTTAATCAAATCATCTCAAAATTATTAAAAATCGCATCTCACTTGTGATTATATGCGCCCGTCAAATTTAATGAATGCTAAATATTCCTCTAAGGAACCGTCCATGGATAACGTAACGCAAAAAAAAAACGATCACATCTAATCCACCAAATATTTACTTAACGCTAACCCTACCTCCCTTCCACTGTTAAGAAAAGTTTTTGTATTTCGGAAAATGTAGAAAAAAAATTTCAATACACGGAATTAATTATTCGTTTTTCATTGATTTATGCTCTACTGAGCGCTTTAACATGTAGATTAGTGCCCAATAAGATTAAAAGTGCCCTTTAAAACTTAGCGTTACGTAACACCAAGGTTAGCATCCCCCTACCCCACCGTCACGCAAGGTAACGGTATCAGAAATCCCCTTACCCCTGAGTACGCGTTACGTAATTTCTGGACGGACCCGAATTATTTATAATTTCTGGACGGACCCGAACTCCAATTATCCAGATCAATTGGGACCGGACCCGGTCCGGATAATCAAATATCCAGATAATTGCATATAAAAGGTAATTTCTTAATCAAGTTATTAGTCATTCATAAGAAATGTTGTACTGTTCAGGGAAATGAAACTAACTCACAAAAACAGTTATAAGAACAATTTAATGATCTATAGATAATAGGTGTATAGTAGTTACAGTTAGCTCACTACAGTAAATAAATAACAATAGTTTAGTGTACTGTAATAAAAAATACAACAATATACAACAATATTTTTCTCGCATCGATCCGAATTTTTTGCTATCCGGATGATTGGATTTCGGTTAATTGGAGTGCTACTGTACCACCTTCTCTGAACTCGGAAGCCAAATCACAAGCGGCAGCCCTCCTCGCTTGAAAGCTACGCGGGTGGCGGTGCCCCTGACTCGGTAAGTCTTCCGAACTTAAATTTCATTGTCTCACTGCATAACAAAACAAACTTTCATATTAAAATGAAAATATTTCGACACATTACATCACCGCTCATTTCTCAGAGTTGCCTCTCTGTAAATACACATTTTCTGCCATGGTTCTTGAGCACAAATTGACGCAAATGAGGTTTCACTGCAAAGATTGTATTATGGTCAGGATCGAAATCTTCCATATAATGCAATATAACTTAATTAAGAATAAAAATTTATTAAAATTCAGAACTTCCTCCGAGGTGGTGTTACTCAATGTTAACTTACTGCTCCCCTGAATGTGCTATGTTGTGTTCTTTCTCCGTTCACCAAAATATTCCTCTTTCAACGCTCTGTGCAAAATATTTGCTATTTTTATGTAATTATATGGGTTAGATAGACTTTTTGTATTATTATTATACTTTTTTATTTATTTCAATCTCAGCCTCTTGTGGCTGGAATTTACCTGCTCCCGGGTGGATTACCAAGAGAGCTAGGGTCTGTGGTGTTTCTATTGTAGTTTAAGGAAGTTATTATTATTATTATTAATATTATTATTATTATTATTATTATTATTGCTGTGGTTGTTGTTTGATTATCATCATACACTTTTGCCCCGTATCAGTGAATGATTAAATATGATGATTAAAGGCTTTGCAGTGATAATTCATTTGTCTAAATACCCTCCCAATAATGTCAATATGACGAACGATGACATCATGGTAATGATCATGATCATAGTGATGTTAAATCTGTAATATACCTCTAGGTAGTAAATCTAGATTCAAATTTACTTCATAACATCGACACCTTATGTGAGATTCTTTCAATCTATGTCACTGAAATATCACACTCTTACTACTCCACGAGCTAGGCATTGGTATTTTATACAATGTACTTATTTTAATTTTTGCATTTACTCAGTTGTAGAATTCTAAACTTGTTTTCCTAAACAATTTTATCAGTACTGGTTTTGCTGTTAAGAGAAACCTTATTTTATTTATCCCAAAATAATCTCCACTTCTTCTCTCACATTCTCCGCAAACCGATTTTCCTCGAACACTATCCCCTATCACCGTACCCTTTTCCTCCCACGATCCATTCCGCCGTATGCATCGTTACCCAGCCTCCATTGCCATCGCGCCTCCGAGCTTTAACCCCGGCGTCTCCGCTCCTTGTGCGGCGCTTGTCGCCCGTCACAGAATCCTTCTGCTTAGAAGATGGATCACCGCAATTTGCGGCGGCAGCAGCAGTGACGAGAGCGGGGGCGCCATGACGCTCCGGCGCAGCTCACAAAGCGCTCCGCGAACAATCACACGAGACTCTTATTGGTGACAGCGTCATAGACGGCGATAGATCGGTGGAGAGGGCAGGATAAAGGGAGTGAGGAAGGAATGATGAGGGAAACAACATGCAAGGCCACGATGAGTTTGAATGGAATAAACACTGTTCGACGTGGAGTAGGCATATGTGTTCGAGAGGTAAAGAAGGGATGGCATCACGTATGAGATACATGAATTGACGAGGATAAATGGGGGAGTAGTAAATAAATAATAAATATATCACTAATGGAGATAGACAAGGTGATAAACATGTTCGAACAAAATAAACGATGAAATTACATTCAGTCATGATTAAGGACATTACGAAAAGAGAATAATTAAGAGGTTCCATGAATTACGACAAATTATTGAATTAAATGACCTATTTTTCAAAGATTCGATCTATTTTCAATTAAATATTAATTACCCCCCTGTGGCTCGTCATCAGGCAACTTCTTACCTTGTTGACCACGAAACATTGTAAGGAATATTGAATTGGAAATAAATCGAGACTATGAAAAGGAGGTCATTTAATTTTAATGGAAGAACGAAAAAATTGGTAGCAAGATTGTTCGATGCCACAAGAAGACGAGGCGGAGTGGGGAAGAACAGAGAAGGAGGTGTAAAAGCAACAAGAACTTGAATTCCTCCCACGTCCTCACTACGACAGAGAACAGTTCTCGAGTGACGGTTGCGGAGGCGAGACGGGTTTCGTGAGGCGATTGTGCCTCATGATGGATTCGTCGCAGTGCGCGCGCAGTCGACAGATTAGCGAATGCGGGAGCTGTGGAGCGAAGCGAATTGCTTTGCCTGTGGTGGCAGGCGCTGCTGCGTACATACAGGCTTACGCTTCGAATGATACGTTGGAAATTGTCTCACTGCTATACGTCCTACAACAAAAATAAGACTTAGGTCTCACTTTTTGGGTTGTATAAAACATTTGACGGGGCGATACTTGTATATAATGGTACTTGTATATATTCCTTCTGTGTACCTACAAGGAGAATATATGTGATAACCAGTGCTCGGATCGAATTACTGTATAAAAAAGATCAAAATATGTACTTTAAATATGAGATTAAAGTCCAAAGTTTGCTCTACAAATCCAAGTAAATGCACAAAAAACTTGAAAGTATGCACTTTAAGAAACAAATTTTTTATATATCGTCTTATTACTAAGAAAGTGCAAGTGTAAATTGGCTTAGTTGAAAAATACCACTGAGATCGTTCATACGGTATAAATCATATTTCCATCAAAGAACATTAATTTTTTGTATAACCTAGCATTTACAGAGTTCAACAAAAATCTTCAAAAATATGCATTCAAATGCAAACAGAAATATTCAAAAATATGCATTTGCATACAACTTAGTAACAATTTTGTCATAAGGACAAGATTCAAATTGTTATGAGGGATTTGTCTTCAGAGAAAGTAAGTTCCTCTAAAACCAGATTTCGTAGTAGGGTGACGTCACACGTAACTTCCTACAATTGTAAGGTACGATTTTCTTAGACTGATTTTTGTTATTTCTGAGAATTGTATGATGCATATAGTTAAAACATGTTTTCTTTGAAATTAGGTTCATTTTGTACTATGAGGAGTTGCTATCAATTCAAAATACAAATTGTTGATATTTGGTAACTCTTCCATTTAAGTTTCTGGAATTCGAAGCACAAGCAATTTTGATAAACTGTCGTGAATACAACGTAGTACTTTAATTTTGTTATTTTCATGTACTACGAACGTTTAAAAAATGTAGTACGGAGATATTTTTCTTCGAACTATGGTGAAAATGCTTAGAAATATTAATTTGTCTGTGTTTGGTGGCAATTTTAAATTGGTAAGAAAAGTCAATGATTTAGTCACTATTAACGTTTTCGTCGGTTGTTTCTCTTTGAAGAGAAATTCTCCCATAATTGTATCTCCTTTTGACACTAAAAAAAATCTACCTCGAAAAATATTAAAATTTTAATTTTATTGTATTGTAATAATTAATACTGAAGTAAATAGTATCTCCAAATGATTTCGAAAAAAAAAAAAGCAAATTTATACTTTTGAGAAACCGTCGAGGGACAATCCCACCGTATTCTCACTCCAAAATTGTAACTAAAGCTCATTAAATTTCTACAACATGTTAGCATCCCGATATGCACTTAGCAACGGGTCATTGCCATGGAGCGTTACGAACTTCCCAAAAATGTTTTTCCTCACTCCAACTGCCCACAACTTCACAAAACTCACTGGAGTGGGGATTTTCATTAGGCAGCCCCTACCCCCACATTTCCCCCGCAGGTGTGGGGGGGAATCCTATGTTCCTATGTTCACCCTCCTCATGAGCACTTGTGCTGTAGCACTAAAATAGCACCGCATGTACTCATATTAACTGACCCCTTTCTCTCTCTCGGCGCTTGGATACGAATCCACATATGCACTGTGTGACGAGTTTCGTTTGCTGGACAACGTAATTAATATGCCCCTACGTGAAGCCAATTGTTTGGATCCCACTGAGTGACATTCTCTGTGTATTTTAGAGTTATAAACTCATTTTTGAAGAGAGTTTTTCAACCGAGAGACGAAATTAATTACGATACTTGTGCCAATGCGGAGCCGACCATTTCTGATGCAGATGAGGGGGCAGAGTGGTGAGGGATTTCACGGGGTAATGTAGTGTGTCGGAGGCCGGCGGCGGCATGATCGCCATTATCGCTAGCGTCCCGGGTGAAAGCGGGGGTGGTGTTTAAAAACTACCCTTCCTCCCCCTCCTCACTTCGGCTCCCGGGAACTCACTGTGGCGCTGTGAATGCGCTTCAAAGGCAAGATAAAGGGATAAAGCTCATTGAGCCCTTGTATACAGCTTGCTGTGACGCAACGTGGAAAGGGGGCAAAGGGGACGCCGCGTTGTGGCACCCCCTACTGTACAGGGACTGATAGGTCGTTCCGGGCACCCAAGTATAGCGACCATTAATGTCCCGTGTGGTGAGATAATACTCATAGAAAACCAATTATTGTAAAGTTGGGATAATGCCTCAGAGGCGGCTCGGTTGGGGGTTGGGGCGGATGCGAGCGCGGAAAGGGAGCGCGTGACAAGAGATACCCAATGTTGGGGGTGTCACTGGGGGTGATTGATGAGGAATCTATAGCTGCGGAGGCGGGGCGCGCGAGGTACGGTAAGCAATGCGCGGACGCGAGCGCCATCCCTTCCGCTGCCACCACAAACGCTCTCGTCCCCCCCTCCCCTGCGCTTTCATCACTTCCCGCCCTCACCACACTGCGCTGCGTTGAATGAGGATATGATGGGCAGATAAGGGACGTTGCACTGGGTGGTGACCGGGGGTGAATTGGCGGAGGAGTGGGGAGAGGAAAGGACAGGGATGTCATGACAGTTCATGCGGCGTTTTCTTTTTAGGAAAGTGGAACTCTATAAATTATAATTTTTAAACTATTTCTTGTGTTTTGAAATAGTTTGCATTACGTGTAATACATAAGCGGGACATTAACTCAATCCTGAAGTATAAGATAACCAAATATATTTTCAAATATCATAGTCTGTATTCACAATGGCTAATTCCGCACAAGTTGATCGCAGGTCCTGCTCACAAAGAATGCTAATGACCTCCCCACAGTATCACACATTCACACCGTATTTTATGAGTAATGGTTCAAACAAACTATGTGACTAAATAATTGTGTTGTTCTGAAAATTTACAATTTTATCGTTTTTATATCCAAACATCACAGCATCCGTCTATAGATTTTAATGTATATTTTTTATACGCCGATAAAATTTTGTTCATCGTATAAAACGAGATTTATTTGAAAATCTCACTTCAGTTCGTCTCTGTACATTAGCGATTACGATGTTTAGGCCCAACTTTAAAACGAGAGTTATCGGTTTTTTATCTTATTCGAATAATTGAAATTGCTGGATAAATGAGATTGAGAATATTCAGTGTACCATAGTAATTTCTCGAGCATACTATATTCGGAGTAGCAAATCAAAATTGAACATTCTTTTCTTAATATTTGAAATCATATGTAATTATATTTTGTTGCTTTATTAAAAAAAAGAATTTTCTTATTTATACTGGAGTGTTAATGATTCTCGCAAGAACAAAAGACTACTTACATATTCTACCTTATTGAGCTGATCATCCCTTATGAAGATTAGAGTCGTCTCGATAATTGTTTATACAAATTGTTAAATTAAATGCATGTTTATTTCAACTACGTGCGTGTTGACTCTTATCAAAATTGCTTGTTTTGAAAACATAATACAATATCAAAGAGTCTTGTCAAAAAAACATTTTTATCGCCACGGCTCTTAAGTCAAAAAGCTTGAATTAAATATACGAAAAATTTAAATTTCGAGTTAAATAAAAAATTTCAACATTTTACATTTTCATTTTGGTGCGACTGGTTCATGCATGCACAAAATATATATTTGTTAATAATTATAATATATATGATTACGTAATAAATATATCAATATTGTTTCACACAAATATTAGAAGAATTTGTAAACAATTGCCTTAAAAATTTAAGCAACAATGTGAATGTGTCGCAGTATGAAAATGGATTTGAAGCCATATTTTCTAGACAATCTTTCATCGAGAGGAGATACAACTGCGGAGAGAAACAAACCGCGGCTTAATTCCAGCGATGTGATTCACGGTCGCGTTTCTGACAGGAAGTGGGTGACACCAGGACACTGAGTGGGGGTGGAGGTGAATGGGATATAGGAGAAACGGTGGAAGACAGGCGATGTCACCAATTAAGCGTTGTCTGGAATGGGACAGAAATACCACAACGAATGAGAGGAGTGGAGGAAGAGATCCGGGCGACACAATTCAGCCGTCTAATTCTCTACTGCGTGTGTCAACGGCAGCTACGACTCAGCGCCTTCCCAGTGTTTAGTCTACACGTCATACATAAGTATTAGACATTGTTTCTACGAATTTTCTAAAATAAAGATGTAATTTTTCCAGCTGACATTAGTGGGAAGGTACTATGTCTTTACTTCCACATTTAAGTGACTGGTAATGATTGTGTCCTTTCAATCATTATATTTCTTAAGTTCAATCTAAGCTATTAAAAATCAAGAAATAGAGACAACCCAATTCAGAACCTAGTTTTCCTTATTATTGATAGTCTTGCCAATATAGCTTTCCCTCCTACCCTTCTTTGTACAGTATCTACTGGGAACTAACGGAGAGTGTAGTAATTATTTATAGAGACACTATAAATGATTCAGAAATAAAGTAACAAGAAAATATATTTAATTAAAGAGTGTCTTGCAGTGACTTGCGTTAAAGACGGTCAGAGCACCCCTCTTTTAGCTTAAGTGATCGGACTGGAATGAACGATCGTGTCACTAATGATCGTCTCATTAATGTATTTGTTTTTATAGTATTTGGCCTTTTCTTTCTGTCTTTGACAATGAACTCAATTCCCTACAGATCATGAACCCACTCGCTGATCCGCCCTCTTTTACGACTTAGTATTTTATATCAATAATGGATTAATAAATATAGATAACAATTCTCAACCAGAGAATTATCTTTGTGAATGGAAATTTTAGTTCACTCTAACTAGTTAAGTACACAACTTTTATTTATGGAAATGAAGTATCTAGAATAAACCCAAGTCGTTTGGTTGTTGCGCTTTATTACAAGGGGTTTTAACTATTCTAATGCGATTTTCCTATCACCAAAAGTGAAAGATTGTCCTTGCGATTGGCGTTTGTCGATTCGATTTAGATGCTTCGCTGATATGTTAAACGGGAAAGTGACTTGAAGAACTGTTGAATCACTGTGGCCGCGCCCTCATCGTCCTTATCTCGGTGATGGATGTCTAACGAATACATAGTCCTACTCCAAACCAGAAGATGTACGCACCTTATTTTTGCGTAATGCGTTGAGAGAAAGAGACAAGAGGAAGACAAAAGTAGTTTCATATGGGAGGTTACATATGGAATAAAAAATAAACGGTGTTTAATAAAAATAAATAAATTTATTGTCAAAGAACAGTACAAACTGCGTATGACCACGTGGAGGACAATTAACTAATTTACTCTCCGGAAGCAAGCAAGGGACCATCCCATCAATTCCGATCAAGGGCCCTAAGGCAGAGGCGGATTCAAAAATTTCAGCAAAAATTCCTAGATANACATGTACAAGTTATTATCGAACTATAGATTATTCTGAGTATAGTGTTTAAAAATCATAAGAATTGAAATAACACTAAATTCACGATTTATTGTTACAATAAACACGCCCCTAGACAAAGCCTAGAGAACCTGTATGATAAATCCGCCTCTACAAGAAGGAAAAACGGAGAAAAACCCGGGCCAGGATGTTTCTTTCCGAAAATGGAAACCTTAGATATTTTGACAGTTTATGAGCAAATGAATGCATACTTGCAGAAGATAGGTAAAGGCCAAGGGAATATGTCGTTGTAGAGGAGGACAAGAAAGAGTGGAACATGTATCATGGGATGTTGTCAAGTATGGAAGAAAAAGAATGGAATATATACGGAAGTTTATAAAAACCGGATATGCCACACAGGAGGAACATGAATGAGTTAATATCAACGAGACTAAAATACGAAATTTTGAAAAATACTTCGTTAAAATAACAGAAAGGAGAAAACGTTACATTAGGAGACAACGCCCACCTGCCCTGGATATAAGCCTGGATAGTGAGGAATGTTTAAGGAGGTGGGGAAATGGTGACATTGATTGAACATTTGGAACGGAAGAGAATAATGCAATGGAACATAGATTAGTACAAACCCCTGGAATGATTCTGTTGGGAACAGGAGGTTACTTAGAAAAATAATCTTTTTTTTTGTAACGTGAGATTTCTTTTTATCCAGTGAGGTCTCAAAAGTTTAAAACAGGGAAACTCTCCGGTACTATATGGTTTTCCTCTAATCGATAGACGATACTGAATAAGTCTTTTTTAGAAAGTGCAAAAATAACATTTAATAATGTCACTCATTAAAATATCATCTTCACTATAAAACATTTATCTACGCTAATAATTCTTTTAAAAATCTTTTATTTCCAATTGTTCGGAGTAAGGTAGTGGCGCATCAAAACTGATTAAAATATATTTGATAATGTTAAGAAGACTAGTGCAGAAGGTAGCTTTTAACTGCGAATTTGAAGAGATTCTCGAGAAGTGGAATCGAAGTTAGAATGTGGAGGGGAATATGAATTTGGTACAGCTTATTGTCCCGGATGAAACCCGCACGCTGCACCCGAACGCGATTGCCACCTTCGAGTACCGGAACGTACTCTTGAGCGCATGTTGTAACTGTGTATGGGGTCGGAAGGAAATGTGGATGTAGGAATAGATGAAGGTGATTGAGATGAGGAAGGAGGCGAAAGATCAGGGACAGGGGAAGAAATGGATTTGGAGATGGAAAGGGAGTGATGATGAGGTAGGAGCAGAGGGAGGTGGAGGTGGCGAAGGTGATGAGGTAGGAGTAGAGGGAGGTAGAATAGAAGGTGAAGGAGCAGGAGGAAAATGTAAGGTCAGATGTGAATATAGGAGAGAACTGAAGTGATATTTTTAAGACGGTGTCAGGTGTAAATCGTGCTGAATAAAGTCATTGGCAGTCAGGTGTGGTTGCAAATCAAAAAATGTGATTTTTGTGTCTGCAAGGTGATGTTTTAGGGATATGTTTTCCAGGTTAATTTTATGGTTTATTTGTCGAACGTTGAAGCGTGGAGGCAGACTAGAGAGTACTATGTTTGTGTGCTGAAAGGTCGTTTTTATATTTTGCAAATGTTCAAAAGCGTTGAAATGACCACCCAAGTTAATATCGTTCTGCCCTCCTATAATGATTACTGTGTCCCGCTTTGTGAGTTTTTTTAGTTTAGGTGTCCAGTTCTCGAATAAATTCATCCAAACGAGCGTGTAGCTTAAAGACACCGGAAACTGAGAACTGGTCGGGGAACAATCGACTCAAAAACGGAGGATATGTGATGACAGTGCGAGTCAGCTGATATGAGCACGTTTGATTTCTGCGTGGAAGTGTTGGCTTCATCTACTGTACGTGGTTTTCGCGGCTGTGCATATCAGTGCGTGGTTTGTGAACAGGTTTTTATACTGGACGGGAGGGGATGAAACGAGTAGGTAAGGTACATGTCATCAACACACTAAACCTATTTTGAGTTAAGAATTGTGGTGGTGCATGTTTATTTGGTCGAATCGGGTGATAGCAGTTGGGAGGACGGCGAGAATTCCTGACTGTAATCCAACCGCCGATCGTGTTCTTATTGACCTCTTCCAGAGTACTGACACATACGTTTCACTGGTGACAGTCAAGCTTACTGAAGAGATTTCTAGGCATAGTAAGTGATGCGGAAATTGCTTAAAACCATGACAATCAAGTTTACACTTTTTCATCTGTATATTTAAGTTCATCTTAGATTGGCTTAAATATGAACGAGCGGGCGACGCCAAATACTGAGTTATTCTTACATAGTTGTGTATTTTGTTTTAATATTTATTTTTGTTTTGTTTTTAGGTTGAATTTGATTCGTGGGATCAGGAGCGTCCCTTTCTAAGGTGAGTAGAATTAACAACTCATTGAAGTCTTAAAGTAGTATGAACGTGTCAAGCGTATATACCCATTTATGAAACGATAAATAATGTTATCTCTTCTGTTTATATCAAAATAACCTTTATAACAGAAGTTAATGAGTTATGGCATGCAAAGGAACTGGTTTATCACAAGAGTCGTCATGTCGAATGGTTTTAAGAAATGGAATTAACGAAGAGTGTAGAGTCGCATTTGGTTCTGAACATAGTTTGACTTGCCCTACCCGCGTCCGTACAAAAGCCGCTGCTTCCGTTGTTCGTGCGCGCAGAAGACAAGCGCGTCTTCTCCCGCCAGCTGCCTATCCGTCCCCGAGTACCATGAAGCATGCGCCCTTGGGCCCAAAGTTTAATTACGCGTGCCCTATGTTCATTGTCAC
The DNA here is from genome assembly GCA_002313205.1 of Laupala kohalensis. Classification (NCBI taxonomy): domain Eukaryota; kingdom Metazoa; phylum Arthropoda; class Insecta; order Orthoptera; family Trigonidiidae; genus Laupala; species Laupala kohalensis. The sequence continues at coordinate 397,755 of NNCF01128294.1, read as the reverse complement.
CCTTCCGAGGAGGTATTTCCGGATCCGCCCCTTATTTTAAGACGGCTGCCAACTGAGCGTTGTGGATTACTATTGTGTTTCTGCCGCAATTTCATTTTTTAGCGTCTCTAGTGCAAGGAAATTTATGACAATTTGGCGTAAAAATGTAATAAGCAACAAGCATTTTTTGCGTACATTTTGAATGTACTATCTGTTGAAAGCGTTTGTTATATAAGTTCTTCTCTTTAGAAGAGTTGAAAGGAATTTGAAATGATAAAGAAGAAATTTGAATAAACATTAAAAATGAAAATTTTAAACTTTTTTTTGTATTCCACTTAAAGCTGTATAACTTTAGCTTATGTTTTTTATTAATGTTTGTGACAAATTATTTTTTTGTCACATCCCTCTCCAAGGAAATAAATCACGTTTCTTGAATAACATTAAATATTACAAAACTTGGAGCACTAAAATATTAACAATAATCTTAGGGGACTAAAATCAGTACTTAATGCTGTGGAACTTGACTTTTGATCGCAGAAGATAAATAGTTCGTGCAACAGAAACCCTTCAAGTTCAGCAAATGTTGTAGAATGATTTCCATGAAAATTAACTCAAAGGATTAATTTCATTTATTTGGCACACACAATTTAATATATTTTCCGCACTTCTATCCTCAAAGCCTTCCATACAAAAACCCATTTGTAACACAAAAATCATCGAATATACACTCCCAGACACCTCGTTTTCTGCGTCGGAAATTCCACTTCGAAACTAAATTAGCGTCCACTGGTCTCGGAAGCGTGTCGGTGGCGTTTGTGGCGGAAGGGAGAAGGATGGGCGCAAGAATCATGGGTGAGAGAAGGGGTTGAGGGGGTTGGTAAGGGAGAACGAGAAAGAGGTGGGACGTCGTGATTCATCCGCGTGACTTTTCCTTTCCGCTCGCCGTGAAACCGGCGCGCAGCCAAACTGCTGCGGAGTTGTTAGCGCACGGGGTAAAAAAAGAGAGGAAACCGTGGAATATGGGTGACAAGAGTGTTGGAGGGTGGGGCGGAGGGGAGGAAGAAGGTATGAATGAAGGGGAAACGGGTGCTTCGCTGTCCTAACCCCACGCCTCTTAAGACACATGTGTGAGGAACTGATCGCTGTGGGTGTCGCAGCTGTGGGTTGAGATGGTCTCAAGACTTTGATACCACGAGGTAGAAATCGGGATGTACAATTCAGATTTAGAATGACAAAATTCCTGGCTAGTATTTAGGTTTTTTAAACGAATAATTTATGTGTAATATTCATATGTCCTTCCTGCATCGGAGTAGGCAGACATTACAAATTGACGACGTAGTGTAATAATGTACAGATACATTAGCGAAAGAATTACAAGTTGATTGTAAACGAATAAGAACTGAAAAAAATTGAGTTGGAACCAAATTTTTTTAGTACATTTATTTGTGGTTAGACTTAAGTCATCAACCTCGATTTATTTAACACAATTATAAAAAAAGACAATGTTAACTAAACACCAGACTTTACTGGATCTGCATTCATATACTCGTATACTTAGGTAATCTAGTTTTTATTTCACTTCTTAAGTACTAAAAACACGGCTTATTTACTTATTATAGTTGTTACGTAATATTTTTAGTTTGATTGTGCACTCTATTATAGTCCATAACTTATCAGTTATTGAAAGGAGACGATTATTGAAACATCCAGATAATGCAAGTTATGTTTAAATGTGGAGTTCAATTAGTAAGGAATTTTAATTTGATAATGAATTGTACAATACTAATAATTATTTCTATCTTTCTGCAATAGGAAAGTAAATTACCGTGTAGACCTCACCCTCTCGCGCACCGAAGTGCGAAGCGTTGTAGCAGAAACGCGACGCGGCCGTAACGTACCGCTTCCTCCGCGGTGATTCTCCCGGCCCTGGGTTAAACTCCGCCTCCCGAGTGTTAGAGTCGCGTCAGAAACAGGAGTAGAAATAATAGCATCCACAGGCGCCCTTGAGACTTTTTTTGTGTCGGGAGCGTCTGCTGCCTGGGGGCGGAAGGGGTGGCAAGGGTGTGCGCGACGCGGCTCACGTGTCCGCACGCCGACAAAGGGATGCGAGTACCACGACGAGACGACGGCAAGGTCGGCGACATTGCTCCAGTGAAACTACAGGGGGTGGGGGGGGTGGAAGACACAACAAGAGCAGCGGCAATAGCATTCTGTGAGAACTTGTGGGTAGGTCAACTCGCGACTGTTGGTAGGTCAACTTAGCAGATCCTTCTCATGAGATGAGGTCTACTATCCTTCATAGTTACTCTATCTGAACGAATGAATTTCCTTACTAATCCATTTTTTAAGAACAATATAACAATTACAGGTTGCATTTTATCAAAATACTAACCTAAACGAACTCACACTACACACTTCTTGAATTAATAAGGACACAATCCTTTCTGGGACGACATGCAAATTTGCAACAACAATCAACAGCGGACAGGGTCTGATCGACCTAACAGTCGTCTCTCCCATTCCATAAACATCTCTGTCGCAAACAATGACCCCCTTCAGTGAACGTCACAATTGAGCAATACACTGATAATCACAAAATTAAAACTTAAACTCGAACTCGAACATACAAAATATTGAAATTAGTTCAGTCACTGCTTCCAATCTTCTTCCGGAATTTCGAATCATGTCTGTTTCTAATAATCTCTGAAACCGAACATAGTTGTTCGTTGTCACAACTAAATAGTTAATACTATAAAATTATAACGAGAATAGTATATTGCATCGATGTGAACTATTAGTTTTGTCTAACGTAAGTACCATCATTGGTTCAGTTTGTTTTCTACGTATACCGGTAAACGCTTGAAAGAAGGTCATTATATTGACATTAAAATAATATTTTGGAAATAAGTGCCGGTTAAACTAAAGTACACTCAGAGACAACTTCTATTTTTTTAATTTAATAGTGAGATCCATTTTCTATTTGAAAAGGATAATATTAAACTAACAAAGCTTAACTAAACTGTAAAAGTAAAGGTACTCCATAGTGGTGTTTCTTTTTATTTTACTCGTTTATTTTATATCTTTTTGGGTTCTCATGTTTTTCTCTAACACATGTTTTTTAATTACGAAGTTATAAAAGTCAACGACATTTCATACATGTCTATATTTATCCTCATAACACTTCGGCCTGGTGTTAGGCCTTCATCAGGTATTTACCTTCATAAGGTCGTAATATCCTACTCACATAACATTAATGAAACAGAGACGTAAATAGTTTTATGTTTTTCAAACACTGGTATAATTGATACTGTTCACCATATTAAAAATATTGAAAACAATATTATATTTTTATTCACCTAAAAACGTTAAACTTAAAGAAAGGAAAGAGTAATACAAATTATATTTTTTGTTAACTATGTTCTGTAATTTTGTCTTATTTCTTCGAATGTTAATTTGTAAACTCTCTCTATTTTAAGTGAAAAGTATATTTATATATAGAAAATCTGTTCGCCTTCCACTTCGTAGATTGAAAAAGGTATGTAAATGAGTGTTGCATTTCCATTTTAATTATTGTGAACTTACTATTTATCTCTCTTTTCATAGAGGCTCCATTACTTTCTTTTGTTGTGAGAGAGTAAAGGTTTTGACGTGAGCAGTAGAGGGCGTGTTGCCAAGAAGCCTTCGCCTGCCAATTGTTGATGCTGTTGCCCGAAGTCCGTCGACACGGGTCTTCAACGGGCCGCAAATTGGCGTTAGGCGACACTCCCTTCCCCCTAACGCACTGTTCTTGCCAGAACAAGAGGCAACTTCTCTGCTAGTTAAGAATGGGTAAATTTAGACGTTGTTTTTGTAAAAAAAGTCATTGAGATTTAATCAATTGACGACACTTTGTATGGCTAATAAAACTAAAAAAGGGTCAAAGATTAAACTTTTGGGGTATGTAATTTTGTAATCAAATATTTATATATTTCCATAACGTGGTTTTAAGCTAGTGGATAAGATTCAAACTTTCTGCGTTTTTTTCTTTCTATTTGACATAGTGATTTCAGTACTTCTGAGAAACATCCTTGAAATAAGTATATAACTAAATAAAGTACGTGCAGACGGGTTATTCTAAATTCAGTCCCATAATACAAGGAATGAGAGAGGAGTAAATTTGGTTATTGCTTGGACCATGAATGCAAACTTTAAGCAGTATTCTTGTTCCCTTCTCTCTTCTATGTACAAGTGCAGGAGAAGCAATATCTACCTCCAAGAGAAAAATGACTGTGATGATTTGGGAATCAAACCCGACATATTCTGATCGCAGGAGTGATCACCCGTTAACCATTCTGTACGTCATTACAATCCAAACGTAGTATTTATGTTAAATTAAAAATGTAGATTGATCTTGTAATTAGGTGCATTTATTTTAATTAAATAAAAAATACAATCCAGGCTTCATGGTCTTACGATGTGGGAGGCAAACGGATGGGCAAAGTTTTTATTATTCAAAAAAATATAATTTTGAAATATTATTTTCGTTAGAAAGATGTAATAAATGTTTGAGAGAGTATTAACGACAAAATAAAATTATTCAATGATATAACATTTTGCGTCCTTTCTTTTCGAGATAACGTCTAAATGAATTCTCTCACACGACGAGTTCTCGAAAAACGCGAGGGAAGCTCCTCCATGACGTGGATGCTCTGTATCTTCCGAAGTTGTATCGCGTAGGTGACAGAGACGCTTGTCGCTTCAGCTGTGCAGGTTGCTCTTCCGCGGCGGGGGAGTGGAAGGAGGACGGGGGGACGTGGAGGGGGAGCCAAATAAAAATTCCTCGGAATGTCGCTGGCGGCTATTCCAGGCGCCCCTGAATGAGGCCCGCTTCCTGTTTGTCCCCTCCCTTTCCACCCCCCGCCATCCCCCCCATCGCACAACGATGCCTCCGCTCGCGAAGCACGCACGCGTGTGCACGCGTGATTTCTATCACTAGTTCATCGATCATGAGGTATCAATATGATGTCCTGTGACGATACCACATATGATTGTAATTATACAGATTTAAGCCAGAACTTCTCACGAGAAGTTGTCAATGTCAGTAATAGGGACAATAGATCGTTTTCTGCCCTTTTGTGTGTGTGTGAATGAATCTGTTTCGCAGGAAACTTTTAATGTTACTACAATACTCAAATTCATTAATTAATCATTAAATCAAATTAAATAATGTGTAATCCACATACCTTAAATATTGCACAAGTAATAATAAACGTCGTTGCATGATATTGTGTCACTCTTTTTTTTCAGTTCATATAATGAAAATGGGATAACTCAATAGTTCAGTATAAATAAATAACTTCGAAATATTGAGGTACTTGTAACCAGATCATGTTTTAAAATCTCAATTATCTTGGATAATTCAATTGTGAAGTAATTGAACTAATATTGAACATACTTGAATATTAAAATGGGACTGGTATAGAGTTTTATCGTATTTCGAGAACGTGGATCTTGGATTCTTATTTCTTTTTTGAGCGTGACAATTCCGTGGCGTTGTTAATTGGTGTGTCTCCGCAGTCAGGCTTTCCACCCATTGTGGTCTGAAACAACGGTTCTTGTTGCTAAGGGAAATGAGGTGATGGTTTGTTGCGATAGGTACATACCGCCCATTCCTGCCACACGTTGGGCTCAGGAGGAATAACTTTCATTGTGACTGAATTTATCACCATTAGCCAATCGTTGATTGAAATATGACGCAAGTGTGTGAGGGAATTTGATTTAATTTCGTAATGGATCATACTAAAATTTAATTTTTTTTTTTGAGTTTATTTTATAAAATAAAATAAAAAACAGATTCTACAACAATAATTGTGTCTGAAGCATAGAATTCTTTGTGCATGACACGTTTTTCCTGATATTTATTTAACTATACATTAAGTCAATACATCGTTTATACGAGTACTAACGTAAATAAAGCACCATCGGGAGATGGGTATTGTCGCAGCTACGAATCGAGAACTATAAGTTCGAGAGTTTACATACGACCTTATTTCAATGTTAGCTTCCGAGTACTCACTAAAGTGACAGGTACTTCTCGAAGAACATGAAAAATATTTACCTCACGATCGTATCATGAACACGACATCAGTCAATTAGAAGCGTTATTAACTTCCTTTCTCGGAACTTGTGTATCTTTGTGCTCCATCTGTTTTTCCGAGATAGTTCGTTTCAATCTTTGTTACCACAGTTCCACTTCTCCGTAACAAATGCTTGACTCCGACACCCCGTCACTAAAGACCTTAATCGAGAGAGAATCGTCAGCCGTGTCCACAACTTTAGTGCGCGTAATTTCTCAGAACAGTTATATTTACTACGCCGAAATTCTCGTAGCTTCTTTGGTGCCAGCTGTCACTCTGTTCTCGTCGTCTTATTGGTGAAGTATAGAGAAAGGGGGAAAACTCAATACCATCATGTGATCAACTCCAGCTGGTTCAAACACTATGAGAAACTGCGTAGTATTTTCGAGAAATATGAGAAATTTCGCATTAATTTCCCTCTCCCACGGTTCTCTCTTGATAAAGGTCTCTACCCGTCGTAGAAATCCATCGCTTCGCGTGACGACCCGCGACTGTTTCTCTTCCGCGCGCGTCTTCCCCTCCACCTCCGCGTGCAAAGAAAACACTCTTCTCAATTATGCTGTTAACGCCTCCGCACCACGGAATCCGACACTGCGCTTCCGCTAGGGAAACAAAGAGCAGGCGGCGATCAACAAGTGGATGGCAGGGGATGCCGTCGGCGATGGCAGAGGAGGATTTGTCTACACCGCCGACTCGGAGAAGACGGATGCTCGGGACGTTTATTGTGTGAAGCGGGCCCGCGATCTTGCGGAAAGACATGTGGAGACTGAGGATTGAACAAGAAGAAGAAAAATACAAAAAAAATTTAGAAGAATGGGGAAGAACAACAGATGGATGAGTGGAAGGGGAAGCGAGAACTGCGTGGGGAAGAGAAAAACAAATCGCTGCTCTCGTGTAGCAGGACGTTGTGTTCTTTTGTTTGTGAGCGCTGTGTGTGGGCGCGCTGTCGCGAGAATGATCAGGCATGTGAGCGAGATGTGTTCAAGTATGTTTCTCGAATACGACTGTTGGGTCTATGAGTTAGTTAATGAGAAACCTGCTGTACGCGAAGATGTGATACCGTATGCAAATACGTAGACGTGTTTATCGACCGGAGATTTGAGATCGCTAATTTGAAGTTATCGCCCGTTGTACAATGCGCAAGTACATTAAAATTAATTAATGTTATCCGAAATGGTTTTTGAAAATATTTCAAGTTAACTTTGATGGATGTCATTACTTCACAGTTATTAACGAGTGGCTATTCATCACATTGAATGTTAAAGTACTCATCATTAGGCACACAGTTAGAGAATTACTTTCTTAATTTAAAAAGTATCCTGTATTAAATTACTTGATCAGTTTCTTATATCTAGAGTGTTGTCAAACTAAGAAGAATATGAAATTAATTTGCGTTGTAAAAATTTGACAGTCAAGGAAAACATAGGTGTAATTTTTTTCAAGGATTCAGGAATAATAATAACGCGGGTAACACGTAATATTTAAATTAATCTAAGTATTGAAGTGAATTTACGAAAAATTTATAATTTCGCAAATTTTGTGTCAAAACACTTGCTGATATCCTTTGCTTAATTTAGAACAAAATAGTGAATGTAGCTTTCCCAAAATATTCATCGAATACCTACGTCCTCCTGATATTTACTACACTAAAATTAGAGGTGTACGGCTTCTGAGAAGACGCTAAGAGATCGTAGACAGATGAGACAACTCCACGACACTCATTCATCCCATTTGAGAAGATTAGCGTTTCATTCACATCCATTCCCCTCCCGTTCAGTTAGCTCCATTGAGCCAGAGGAAACAATAGACATCTCACGGTGAAGGCCGCGGGGAGGAGACAGGAGGTCGAGTCATCATTAGCTCGTCGCCTGTTGCAGTGACGAGCGAGGCGGGGCGTAGGACACGGCCGACGAAACGAGCGCGCGATGTGTTTTGTTCCTCTGGTGGCAGCGGGACGGAGGGCGGTGGCGGTGAATGAGTCTGCGGAGAAGGATGGCAGCGCGAAGCGATGAAGCGTACGAAGATGGTGACTGACGGAGCTACAAATGCCGGTGGACGATGTCATAGGCAGGATACGAGGAGGGTAGCTCCCCTCCCCCACCACCAACAACCTAATAATTTCAAAAAATTTCCGAAATTTTTATAATTTTCTTTATATTTTAAACAACGAAGTATTTAATAACATATGTAGTCCAATATTCACAATATCAGTTATTTTTTCTTGTCACTCTCCTCAAAGAAAAAATGATATATCGTTTCTGGTCGTGATATAGCAAATGCAACAATTGTAACAGATGTACATGTCGGGTAAAATTATTGTGTTGTTGCATTAAGGATGAAGGGGAGGTTAGGAGGAACAAGATAAAACATTTTTATTGTATTTTAGATTCAAAGAAATGGTTTAAATCGAAAAGACCGATACTGGAATTCTTGTGAAGACATGAGAACTCAGTGTGTATTCAGGGAATGGTTCAGTGAGGAAGGTGTCAAATGATATGAAACAACACATCATGTATTATGGGAGTGTACTGAATATGGGAAGGAAAGAGGAAATTTGTATTAAGGATTACAAATTGATAGGATCGTTAAACCTTACACTCACACGGTTGTACGCGAGGTGGTAAAAATATGTCCGAAATAAATGGAAAAAAGTATTTCAGTAATAAATTTTTCAATACATAATTAATTAAATATATGCCAATGAATTTGTCCTATTCCTTTCCACACGCAGTTGAAATACATAGCACACATAAAAATGTTGAAATGCAAATATATTAAATTACAATCTGTTGATAAATAGTTTAACTAAGCAAACCTTTATTGATATTAGTAAAGGTGATAAGTAAGGTTGGTTTTACACAAACGAATAATGACACATTAACATCATAATAATCTAACGATTATCTACAAGATCTATAATATAAATAAATAAAAACCATACACCGGAGTTGTGAACACTGTTGCAGTGAACCAAACTTTATATTGGGTGACTGATACCATTTACGCAGCAACCGTAACGAGGGTAAAAATCGGAATACGTCAATGGACTAGAGTGACGGGCTCGTTAGTAACGATGCCTGGAAGGTCATTTATGAACGAGTATAAGTACGTTAGCGAAATATTGAACACGATATGTATGCGATGAATCAGTTTGGTGGTCATGTACTCGTAGTTTTATGACGTATCGGAGATGAGTTGGAAACGCGTTGATAAGAAAAAATGTTTTATGATGGAGAGATAATAGTGATGAAAAGTTAGAAGAACAAGGAGAGTGAAGAAGGTGTGACTACGAAGTCGATCGTGTTCGTTTTGAGGAGAATGGCGTCAAAGTGGCGATGAAGGATATCGCAGGATTCCGGGAGAAAGGTTTCCTCGTGATGAATGAATGGCGAGTGTTGCGACGCCTAATACAATGGACTTGGCAGAGGTTCCGTCAGAACCGTTGTAGAGACATGATGGACGCGATGGTTACTTGACAGAGCTTGTCAGAGATATATCCCAGATCGTGACCGCCCTAACTGCTCTCAGATAGACTCATTTGTTCAAATGATGGCTGGGAATGTATCTACGAACTCCTGTTAGGAGCGTAATACAAATTAAGTGCAAATCAAAGAGACGTTTTAAAAGTAATTTTGTTATCATTTCCTATTTTTGAAAAGTTTGACGTATATTCTTACTTTTTCTGTATTGTGAATGTGACATTTTTAAATATTATGTTAGAATGTAATTTTCACATGGGGCGACCCGTAGCGTAGTACNAATAACAAACTACTTCACCTATGGATCATTAGTTTCGAACGAAGAATCCTCCATTCATTGTTATCATAGAGAATATTAATAAGCTAAATAAGAATTTTGAAGATTGATTTTGTGTATTGTGTGTCATTACTAAATTGCTACTTGTTCATTTCCCTATCAAGTCATTTTATTCTACTTTGAACTTAACTTTCCAAAAGCGTCCTCTTCTCAATGGCAGACAAATAATGTCAGCTGTAGAAATTATGTCCCATAAGTGTCAGTTGTAGAGATACTTTATTCTTTTAGATTAAAAATTTAGTCTAATTTTATAAACTGCAATACAGTAAGTAAACACAAATATGGATAATTCTTCTCCTGATTTTAAGGTCTCTCCGTCTCTATAGAGAAACAATACGGGATCCACGAGTAAAACTTTTCACTTCAGGGAGCACAAAGGTGTTTGTTTGTTCTTTATCACTTTTATACGGTATGACGATGATCCATATTCTATCGTCAACTAAAAAAGTAAACCGAAACCAAATTTCAAAGCGAAGTTTTTATTCTAAATGAATTTAATGAATCCATAATGGACGAAGAGGTGTTCGCGACAGGCTTTCTCGGGGCACTCCCGTTCCCCCTGCCATTCATTCCACCACAACATTCACTCATCGTCATTCACTCTCATGTCATTCATAGATCACCCGCCTCGGGGAGGTGCGACAGAAAGGGTATTCGGTACCCTGGTAATTCCCCTGCCACATTAAAGAGAGAGGCACCATATCATCCTCCATCTCCGACCCCTATTGGACTAGGGAAAAGGTGTAATTAAAATTCATACATAATTTCTACATAATTTGGTTTTTAAAATAATAATAGTACTATATACTAAAAAAGTCAATTTTAAATGTCATCATTTTAAACCATAACTCAAAATAAAATTTAAAAATACGAATGAAAAATTACAGTACTTATATTTCATTATTATGTCCCATAAATAAATTATTACGAAAACTAGAAGTTTAAAAAATATTATCTAGGAATTAACTTCTATATCCCTTGCTCGTATTGTAGATTATTCTAAAATATTTTTGATCTTTTTTAATTATTCAAACAAAATTTCGAAATTAAAATCAAGGCTTGATGTGATAGTATTTATTTGTAAGTATTATTAAAAAATAATTTTTGTATGTTTTCATCTAATTTTAACACGTAATCTCATTGAGGAGGGGCATAATTTAGAGGACTGAATCCAGTAAATCATACTCCGTTCACTTAATACAATAGACAAAGATAATTTGTTGAAGTTTATCTCTCTTTTCACACGTGGCCACTAATGTTGAGTTGAAATCCGGATTAGAAAACAGCGTCACTAACTATTTCCCTCAAATTTATTTAAGTCTGTACTGGAAGAACAAGTAGTTCTTGAAGACCCATCAATACTCCACAAATAAATCAATTGTCCGTCTGACACTGGAGTCCATTGTATTGCGCCATTGAGGGTGAAGTGAAAACGTAAACCACGGGAATGGGCTGCCAAATGATCATTAGGCGTCGTCTAACAGGAGCCCCGCCACAAACAGCCAAGCACAATGCGACGCCTGTGAAGGCGTAATGACAGGCGATAGGCGTGCCTTGTAATCCTAGACTCAAGGATTCTTCCTTTCGATCCGCAGGGTTGTCCAGGAGAGGCAATGGGTCGGTAGTTAGTTTTCCAAATGAGACCAATTTGGCAACTGCACACGACAATTTACAAGTCTGTAATTAGTTAATTAGGTAAGATGATTAATAATTGATGACGAGATAATTATTTATTTGCTTATTGAACTGCAAAATGAAACTTTTATGCACCACGTAAGAAAAATGTTTCAGTCTTTTTTTAAAAGTAGATTTAAGAAGGGGATGGTTATAACTTTGTCTGATGGGGCGAATTTCTGACAAATTCTAATTTCGTAATGACTTTTTTCGATTCAGAATATTTTTATAAAATTTCTCTACAATGATATGTAAAATCTCAAAACGTTCAAAATAATTATGAAGATATTCAGATTTACCTGGGAGTTTTTATTAGTTTCGCTCTCCACTTTACGCCCATCTCACTTAGTGTGAGTGTATAAGTTATAATCATTATATAGCAATTTTTTTGAGATAAAGGTAAATTAAAAATCAACTAAAATCATTTGTGGATATCTCCATAGAGAAAACTCATCATATCTGCCACTCTTGACGACACCTTCGCGCATGTTCACCCAGGGAGTTTCTTTAACAATACCTACAAAAACATAATTTGAAATTGCCCCAAACATAAACTACTGAACGCATTCAAACGTGACTTTCAGGGTCATATTACTAAGTGTTGGAAATTGGATCTGAGCTGGAAGTTGAGCTCTTTTGGTACGATCTCAAAGTTGAGGTTCCGAATTAAAAATACCATATAGGAATTTCCTCTTTTATTCTACTATATGTAAATTGTATAAAAAAATTCTAAATTTGATTCTATAACCGAATTTACAAGTTGAGAAGTGGCATTTGTTTGTGGGTGAATAAGTATTTTTAATGGATTATTTTACAAGAGATATACAAATGCGTGAGTTACAATGTGACGGAAAGTCTTAGGAAAATGAAACATTTTACATTTTTTCCGTTAATTGTTCTGTTTGTTATCCTCTTAATATGAGTGAGATACATACTTCCCTCTTAATTTTAGATCATACTCTGCTTCCCTCTTCGCGAGATTTTAATGTCTCCGTTTATATTTGCGTTTCATTGGAGATAGAACATCAATTAGCATTTCTCTTACTCTTCCTACTTCTTTCCGCGTCTTGATATTCTATCCTTTCAAAACTTTACCACTTTACCGTATCATCATGAATGCTCCAGATGAAACGTACTCCTAGAACCTGAACCAAATATGGTTTAAAAAGAAAATTGAATTCAATCGACATTGTGTAAATCTCCATTTTTTTGCGAAGAAATAGAAAAATATGCACAATAAAATAGAATAAAACATAACGAAATTAATCGGCCAACGAACTACGCACAGAATTTCTGATTTGGGGGAAATGAATGGAAAGAATATGGAATTTCAAGTATAGACGCAAATGTTCGAAATAGACGCATTACCATAGTATTACTCCCTCAACTTTTACTCCAACTTCAACACTATCTCGTATGTTCATTCTCTTGGAGAAACCGTCGTCCAACACTGGGAAAACACTTTGGATTGAGTACCCCAGATCTGGATGACATCCAAATTTAGAGGGAAAAAAAGGATTCCTCCAAACCTTTGGATATGACATCCCAATCAATAGTTCGGATAATATAAAGTTGGGATTGCACATCTATAGGTTGGGATGTCACATACTAAAGTTGAGACCCAAAGGTTTGGAGAAATCTTTTCCTTTCCCTGAATTTGGATCTCACATCCAAACCTGTTCTCTCAGTACAATACCACTTAATTATTAATAATTGATTGGTTTTAAAGAACCATTAACACAATACTTACCGCCACATCTCGTTCCTAGACTTTGGAGCCCCTCATCCACATCGATAAAAATATATTCGCTCGCGAGCGCGTGTACGCTTACGAGTGTTTCCCGCGCGTGAATACGCGCCTTGTGCTTGCTCTTAACGCTTTGAACCCACCGGAGCCAACAGAAGACGCGCGAGCCCTTCCTACACAATGGCTCCCAGCTGTTTGTTAAGGATGGCGCGGCGGGGAGCGGCGGGCAGAACAAGCTAATAAAAAGTGTATAGTGCGGGAACATAAATACACACGCGATAAAGTGAATAATGGATTCTGGAGAACTGGTGTGGGATGAAAAAGAGGGGAAGAGGCATCGGTCGGAAGAGTGTGTGGATCGACCCCCAATGGTTTTCGGAACTATTTTTTATTTCTTGAAAGTGATGATATATAGAGATGGACCTTTCACTCATGTACATATATCGGTGATAACGTTTACGATGCTGATTCATCTAAAATGGGTCATTGTATTATCAGATATGTTTCACGTTACGTACAGTTTGTTTACGATAGATTTAAAATTACGTGAAATGATTAACATTGGCAATTGACAATCCTGTTTCCTCATCTAATAACAAAATAATCTGGATCATGACTTTTTGTACACGATTAACTGCGAACGCCATGGGGATACAAAAAGGAGTTTTTATCTCCCATCCCTTGAATATACAAAATCCAAAACGAAATTNTATAGGATAAAAAAAACATTTTTAGGAAACTACTCGAATAATTGTAAGGAGTACAAGTTTTAAGTCAATACAAAAGTAGTAGTAGTAGTATTATAAATTGAATTGATACATTCTTAAATTGTTTATTATATAATACGTATGTAACACACACACACACATATATATATATATATATGTTTGTGTGTGTGGAGAGAGAGAGAAAAATGTGTGAACCTTGCTCTCCTCTCTCCTCAAAACTTGACTTTGCCCTGGGTTTTTGTATCCTTCCGTGGCTCTCCTTGTTTTGGATGTTTGGAACCGGATGCTGGAACCTCTAAACTTACAATTCTATCACTACATAGATCCAAGCAGTAGGTTTCTGGATACGGTAATCCTAGTACCTTAAAGTTATTTTTCTTTCGTTTTAAACTTGTCAACATTTATGTAGTTGCGTCTATCGCACTAAAATGTAGAAAATTTCAGAATTTCCTTTATTAAATTTTTACAACAAATTATGTACTATCAAAAATATACTTTTGGATTTTGCAGAGATTACATGGTTGCTCATGTCAAAAAAATATCAGAATCAGAGAGTTATTTTTTGAAAAGTATATGATTTATTTCAACATGATTTTATTCCCATTTCAAAATAAAATTAATTATTAGTGATTAATCATGTTTCGCAAGCAATTTATTACATTAGAAATAGGAACATCTCGTGCAAAATGAAGTTGCAAGAAGAAAATTGCTAATAATTAACGAAAAGTCATTTAATCAAGACCAGATAAATTTAGTAGATTTATTTCCACTAGTTCTTTAGTTGCTACTCCCAAAGTAATCTCCGATATAATATTGTTATGTACCCAATGTGACAAGATCATCTTTAAATAGAGCGTAACAATTTCTCTGTTGTATACTTCATTTCATTTATCTTTGGAGCCACTTATATGATGAGAACGAAGGTTGGCATACGCATTTGCTCATCTGCTTATAGCACACAATTCGCTCCGAGCTAGCTGTTGGCAGTTGGCATCCCTCAGGTATTGTTTGAAATGACACAAGTCTCGCTGTGATTGTTCTTTAATAGGTTACGCTGATGCATTCTAAAGATGAAAGATGACAGACAGAACAGGCGGGTTAGTGTATCTCATAAATGAAACAATGTAAGTTTCTGGAGCACGCCAAAGTTTTGACATTCTTTGTCCTTATCACGATCCCATGAACTTTTTTTTTTCAATTTTTATACGTCGGAATGAATTATTTTTTGCTTTGATGTATTTAAAGTGGCTTTATTTTTCTAGTTATAGTTCCGTGAGATACATGTATACGAAAAGTTGGAAGAAGGAGAGAGAAAAGACTCTGAAATGCTAAAGTATGAAAATAATACGAACCGAAGCAAAAACAAATGGTAACAATTGTTGAAGATAGTATACAAACTTGAGAAATCATTCAAATGATCATACATACGAAAAAGTATTTCTCTTCTGTTATACCCTTGAACATTCTTGATCAGCCGTTTAAGAGTTAACTCTCAATAATGTCTTTCTGTGACACCGTTAACATCGTAATTTCCCCGTCGCCTTCTTCGAAAACAGCGCATCTTCCCCTTCTCCTTTGCATCCTCTCTCCTCTCTCAGTTTACTTTCGGAGCGGAAGTCGTCCTGATCCCCACGCGACAGAAAAAAAATAGAAACAACAGGCGAACAGCAGCAGCAGCAGCAGCAGCCGCACGGTGTGTGTAACAAAAAGCCTAGAGATGACAGCGCTCGGAGAAAAAGGAGATGGCAGGGACACTGCGTGCCAACCGAGGGTGGATTGTTGGTGGTGGCTGCGGGTAGTGTAGGTGATGTGGGAGAATAGATTGGGAATTAAACATGGATATAGAGCGTTAATTAAAACAAATAAATAAACTTTATTGTCAAAAATCGCTGTTACAAACTGCTTATGAACTCGTGGAGGGCAAAAAACTAATTTACTCTCCGGAAGCGAGCAAAGGACCATCCCATCTATTCCGATCAAGGACCCTAAGGCAGAGGCGGATTTAACATTAAATACGTATAAATTTAATAACAAATCCTTCAAATTCTATGTAATATAATTCAAAGTGGAAATAACGTTGATCGTAGACGAGCTTAATGATAATTATACTATAATAACCAAAAAGTAAATCAGAGAAAATTGATGAAGCAGGAATGAAATAAAGGGAGAATGGGATACAAAGGAAGTATAACGGTTATTGTAGATTATACGAGTTGAAGCAAATTCATTAGCCGATGGAGATTGGATGATGACTACGTTGAAGAAATGCTGAAGAACTAAAATAGGTTCAAGCAAATAGAGCACATATGAGTGAAATATGGAATATGTAAATAATAAAAAAGTAATTTTTACAGAGTTTTATATTCTATATCATACATTCGCTTCCATATAACTTTCCTTTTATTCAGAAAGTTAAAAATATTTAAAAATAAAGAATTTTGGTAACTTTCAAACCCTCATTAATACGAGAAAGATTTTTTAATCCTACTTTGATGTTTTTTATTCTTTTTTTTATCGACGTTTATTCGTATTTTCTGCACTTATCGTTTATATTACTCTTAACTCTAATCCAGTCGAATCATTTAACAATCACATTCGAAGTTAAGGGGGTGATGACAGGGAATTTTTTTCCCTACTTATGTTTATTCCAAATAAGATAAAAAATTATTCCACCTCTCGTGATTGTCAATAATAACTGTCAAAATTGAGCATTAATTTCAAGTAACGTGCAAACAAGGTTTCATGTATTGTATGTACACTATTGTTATTAGGCGCTCAAGAAAGAAATATAAATGTAAGTATGTTAGACATGTTCGAAATTAGTCAATTTTTGTCGTGTATGTAGTATATCAGAATTATGTACGAAATAACGTAAACCTCCAGGTCCTTTTAACCCCTCCTAAAATTAATAAGTTTTTGTAACTTTATACTGAGTACTGTATTGAAATATGAAAAGATAAGCTTCATATCTCCTTCATTTTCCTTAATTAAACTCTTGGTTCACATTTATTTCGATCCCAGTGTCTTTGTTACTTCCATATCACTTCATTGAAAAGGTGAACGTTGTTGACGCGCAAGGCGTGAGAAACAAGAGAGAGGTCTCTGATGCTCGACTCCGCGCCACGCGCGCGACTTTCCGGCGCCTCGATCTGTTAGTGTCGATAAGTAATGCGCGCCATCCATAACAACGCCATCCTCCACCCTCGCCCTCTTTTCCCCACCGCCATCTCCTTCACTGTTGTGCCACGCGCGCGTATAAAAAGCTCCTCTAGTTCTTTCTCTCCGCTACCCTCCAGGACTTCCCGGTATGCTTACACGCACGTTTCTTAGTCACTACCATTCTTTAAGTCAACTTCTTCAAACTTTTTTTGGTTTATATGTAATATTTTTTTTAGTTCCAAAAGAAATAAATGAGATTTTTAATTTTCCAATATATATATTGTTTTCCATGTGATTTCGGATGATGTATGTGATGTTAATTCGTTTCAGTGTCGGATCTATGAGGGGAAGGGGGGGTTATGGGGGGTTATGGAGGGTTATGGACCTGAAATCTCACCAGAAAAAGGAGTACTTCGCCACTTGAAACAATTAATAATTTTGGTTACTATTTCTCAATTATGTATTGATGAAATAAATAATTAAAAACTTATGATCTTTTATGGACAAATAAATTTTTATATTTTATGTGTAAGTTTTTAATAATTCATTTAATTGGATTGTATAATGGACATTAGTATTATCTATTGGTGAGTTGATGTATTTTATATGAAATATAATTTTTGTAAAATTTGTGTTGTAAAAACACGAATTTCTAACAGAAATTGTTCCCAGATCCCTCCCCGGTTAAACCCTCCTCCCACTTCGGTCTAGATTCGCCACTGATTCCTCTTATCCTGTATCATGCCATTCTTATAGTACTCTGTATACTGATTAAATTCCTTTTTTCGTTTCGTGCATGTTGTTTTTTTACCCTGTTTATTTATTGTAGTTTATTTCTAACTACGCATGGTGGTGTAATTAATTATCTCTGTAGCCCCATCCTGACCAGGGTTTTCTCCGGTTTTCCTCAGAGAAGTGGCGAATTTTCCATGAGCGGGAATGTCATTTAACATTTTTATTATTATTAATCTCGGATTTTTACTGCGTATTTTATCTATGATTCGTTTAGGAATAATAAATAGACAACAGTACGCATTTGTAAAATCGTTTCTTTTATAAGCGTTAATTCCGCCACTGCTCTTGAACCTTTGATCGGACGGGATGATCCTTTGCATGTTTCAAGAGAGTAACTTAGTTTATTATCCCCCAAGTTTATTTATTTACTTGTAGTTTTACGATACGAACTTAGTGTCTCCCAGTACTCAAAGGTTTATCGTAACTTATTTCATCATTCTTCTTTTTTTCTTTTTGTTTTTCTTTGCCATCCGCATTTGCCTCACTTCGTGCCTTCTCCCTATAATTGATTCATCTTTTCTTTTCTTTTCCTCTTACGTTCCATTTTTAGCTGCGTTCCGTGTCGTAAAAATGTATATATTGCATTGCGTTTCCATTCTCGATGAGCCACTCGGCTGGACGAAGAGTGATTTTAATCAAAGGTTTCCGTCATCTACACCAGACTGACATATGCCGGGTACTGTGCACTTCCATGTGACTCATCTCTTTCCCTAACTTTTTCCCGAAGCATGTTATAATTTTTCTGCCATATGATGGTGCGGGACAATTCGGTGGGTGTTGTCCTGTCTTGTTGTGGCATGACGCTCACAAACACCAACCTAGTCAAATCTGAAAAAGGTTGCAGCACGGCTGCTGAAACGTCACGCCACAACAAGACCCACCACCAACCAGTTTCTGCATTACCATAAGACTCAGACAGTAATAAAGTACGAGAAAAATTACTATCATGTGAGAAAAACAAGTTATTTTGACTGGGAAGGAAATGACTGATATTTTGTAACCATTTTATTAAAACAAGAAAAACTGTTAATGAATGAAACCTTTTTCTCCGTTGTGACTATACTTTAATGGTTTATTATGACAAATTTTCGAATACCTTCACGGTTGAGTAATGGTTAAAAGGCTATTGTTTATTAGGTATGACAAGATTTATCTCCCACCACCTAAATGAGTACAAGTATGGTCGAAATCTAAGCATGGTACACCATCATTCGTTTCAACGCAAAAACTGTGCTGCGCATTTAAATAATATGTCTGATAACCAATCTAACAGACACAAGAAGTTACGTTATGGAGATGTGTCTCAGATCTTCCGGAGTGTGGATGTGGGTGGAGATGCGGTGGGAGACGAACGAGTGGTGTACAGGTTAACACCTTTGCGATCAAAGCAGGAGTTCCGGGTTCCATTCCGTGTTCGTTATCACGGGAGAAATATACGCGTAACATTTACATAAAATTGAAGTTAAGATTCAGTACGTATGACTCATCTTAACTGCGTTGGAAAGGAATGACTCGAGCGACCAGAATTCCCAAGGAAGCATTGAGCTTGAGGAACAGTAGGGTATTCTAGGCTTGTCTATTGTCTCTTCCAATAAAGCTCTGGGTTTATAGCCCGACAGCGCAGGCAAGACACTACACAGCGGTGACACGCCATTGTCGCCTCCTTCTCCCTCACTTCTCTATCCCTCGGGACATCTTTCTCCTTCCCTGGATGGGTAAAAATAAAGACGCCCTTTCCCAGTCCACGGGATGCAGACGTCCGCGTAATGCGTTCGGAGCGTTCTCAAGGAAAAGAAGCAGTTCGAATGAGATACAGCTTGTGTGAAGTAGGTTTCGTTGACGGGACTTGTCGGGGAAATCAAATTTACGTGCTGGAGTGTTTCGCAATGATTGTGTTGGCATACGCGTTAGTAACAAGCAGGAAGAGGATTATAAGGAGCATTCTTTACCAGCAACCCCTTCAGTTGATAATGTTAGTATATTATGAAGATTTTTAAAAAAATATTTCTTTTTTACATTGATGACCTTAAAAAATTGAAGTTTTGATATTTTGTACTCACTATAAAAAAAAGTTACTGTTACATGATTTTAGTTAAAACAGGATTATAGTTTTTCTGAGGTCCGAACCGATGTGATACGAGACATTTAAACCACGATTATGTTCTACCATTACGCGTCTGCGAAAGCAATCATAGTCATCTCTAGTATGTATTTTTAGAGTGCGTATGTTAAGCAAGCCTCTAACAAGTAGCCCTAGCGAAACAGACATAGGGTAGTGTTCGTCAAAGAGCTGCATTATCCCGTTTGATGTTTGAAAATGGTCGGAAAGCTCAAATAAAACAGTAAATTGAAAGAGTATATTCTCTTTTACCGTGCCTTTATAATTACCTTTGCCTTCCACTTCGCAAACTTGTTTTTCCAGACCTTTGCTCCATCGGTTGGCCTGATGGATTGAGCATTGATAGGAAAAAAAGGATTTTCCCTACAATAAACATCAGGAGGAAGATACAAAATTAATCTTTATTCAAACACAAAAAAATAACATAGAGACATAATATGAATTTATGATTATTTGTTTTTTAAGATTTAGTCACAGAGGTATTGGTGCATAAGTGAAGAAAGGGAACCAAACATAAAGAATAGAGAGATTGTGGGCACTTCTTTGACGAGAATTTTTAATTACGAGTTTCGTTTCGAAACAGCCTCCTCGACTCTTCTTTCGTCATTCTTGGGACATTTTTAGAAGTACCTCAGCGCTCTTGCACCAATACCTCTGTGACTATTCACGAAATATTTATGCAGATTAGTCTTTTTAATTTCTGTATTGAAATTATATGTGTAATAAGTAATTAATCCAGTTAAGATCTGAAAAATATGTAGATTAGCTACATTTAATATGTTTATTAATAATGAATAATTTTTTTATTATTGATTTGAAAAGATAGAAGAAAGCGAGATAAGATACGGCGAACGAGAGGAACTGTCTATACCGTAAAGCGAAAATGGAATTCGGAAGATTTCGCGAATTTCAAATGAGACCCAGAGGAAAGTCGTAGTTTCTCACGTTAATGTCCCAGTACACATTGCAGCGACTACTGAAAAGCGAACCCTCCTTTTTCTATCCACATCGTAGTATCTTTAACTCTAACTTATACTAACTACTCTTACTAATATCACCTCGTGGATCAAGTTGTTGGTAAACACAGCTAACCGGCCCATCTACAAAGAATTACCCCACCACCCACCTCTCGCCTCCTATCACGCCATGCAGAGATGCTTCAATAGCACTCTTCATTTCCCACTAACTCGTCTTTTCTTATTGTATCATTTGTAACTACTTCCTAGACTTTTTCCTGCAGGGTCAGAGGATGAATACAATGACATTTCATATCTCTTTATCGAGGCTCGTAGTAATACTGATGAGGTTGGTAGGTTGACTGTCTGATGAAATAAATATCAGGAATGAATTTCTCTTTATTTCTATCTTTCATAACACTATAACCAACGAAATGCATAATAATTTCCATAATTGATTTTTTTTTTACTTTTGTCACTATGATCGTCTCAAGTTTTATACGATATAGCTATAATTGTCTAAGAAAAGGTGTTAAAATTTAAAACGTTTTTTCCGTGAATTGTGCCATGACTGACTGAGCGTGGACGGTAAAGAGGAACAACCATGGATTTCTTATGAGCATCATAATCACTCATATTCCTAAGAATAACCTTATATCACGTAAATGTAAGTAAAAATAACCCCAGGGACACCTTCAGGGCATGTTGTGGGACAGTTTGACATTTACGTAATAAAACCAAGCAATAATAAAAAGCAGTAAACATAAAAATAATAATTAATAAGACAAATTGTAATTACTGTAATTACGACTGTGATTAAAGTAAACGACTTTAGATTCACGGACTCGATTTATTTTCAATTAATTATCTTTAATAAATTTTTGTTCTATCTACGCCATTTTTGTTTCTCCGTGATTTTCATTTCGATACTTTTGATACTCTGATTCTGTACCTATGTACTCACATTGTAAATATTTTGTAGTGTCTGTGTCTTATTCCTTGAGTTTGTGCAAGAACCATGTTATTCCACATTATATGATTTGTGTAAACTCTTTGTCTCTTTTCCGGTATGCCAAACAGTTACAATATTTTTTGGTCAGAAGTTACTTGACGATGTCGCACAGCGGGGACCGAAATGTTGCAAAGAATAGTTAATTGAAAATAAATGGAGTCTTTGATAGTAAGGTCGTTTAATTTACCTATGGTATTGAAACATGGTTAGGTGTATGTATGGTCAATCGTTTATCATCACTCAACGTTTCACTGCTTCGGTTTCTGTGATACTCTCCCACGATATATTTCGCTCTCACTGATGGAGTGACGTCGCCCTTGTTCCACAATGCGCCATGTATCACTTTAAAACCTCCACCGCTTTCGTTTGTTCTCGACGTTCCTGTGTCGACACGTCGCGTGACACACACGCCTCTGTCACACTCTTTCGAAAAGCATTTTGTTCGAACGATGGGCGATAGTTTTTTCACGCTAGCACTATGTTAACGACCATGTCTTTCCTCTAAAGCCATTCGATATTTATATAACTTGAAAAAATTAGTCAGTAATGGATGTGTTTTGCACATTCTCATAAACGTTTTTCTCTCTCTGCTATCTCTATTACTACTACCTATTAGTGAGTATTTCTACTATTTCTCGCTTTAATCGTGACGTATATCGCATTACCTTGTGTCCTGTGGAGACGTTCATGCTTATATATTTAACTGATATACAAATTTAAAAAATGTAAAGTTAAAAAGGAATAAAGAAAAATACATTAAAATCACTCGCAAATTTTGACGCAACCGATTTGGCATCCGGCCTTCCTTAAGCCACGTAGAAAATGCTCTCTCTTCGGATTACGTTGACCGTCCGTTAACAAGAGTAAAAAAATAAAAAATTATACAAAAATGAGGAACCATTAACGTAGTGAAAACCAGATAAATTTACTATATATTTATACCCTAAAATAGATTTCTCAAAATGATTAAGTAATGCGTTTACATTCACACAAACTAGACTACCGTGTGTCTTTCAGGTCTTTCGAAATTCAGGGTCAGGTCTTATTCAGGTACTGTGGAAGTAATTGACATAGTTACACATTCACTATGTTTATGAATTATTATCTCTCGATAATTGTGTAATAGCACATTACATTATTCACAATATATATTTATTGTCTCACTTGTAGTTGTACTTTGATATATAATTCATATTATGTTTATAATTTCGTTGTATTTTAAAATTATTCTTCACATAAAATTATGTAAATTTCATGGCACTAGAGTATACCATGCTTTATTCCATTAATTGAAACTTTTTTATGCAAGCCTAATTGATTAATATTCTCAATCCAAGAAAAATCAAAATATAAAGGTTAACTACGCTAATAAAACATTAAGAGGAAGGCAAGTTTTAAAAATATATTCAAACAGGCGCAATAAATGGACTGGGATTTCTCTGTAAATTTGTAAATTACGTACCATTCTGATAGTTTGCTCAGTGTCAGTTAAATATTTTCTTTTCAAGAAACCTTGAGAAAGGATTATTTTAAACCAAACAGTGCTATAGGATTTCGTGGTGTTTCTGTCGTTTTTTTCTCTTTCTGATACACCTTTGACAAGCTTTGAGGCCAAGATTCGCTTGTATCGGCCACGGACCGTGAAGGCGCCTTGGTACAAAATGCGATGTATCATTGTGGTTCTTCCAGCAAATGACTGTTGTGTTCTTCGTTTGTTCGTGATGTGCCTCGATGACTAGGCGTGACAGCCTGCGTGCAAAAGAAGGACGGAAGTCCTCGGTGGCGGCATATGTGTTGTTCGATTGAGATTTTTGTTGACGGATTATTTATTTTCTTATCGTTTTAAGTTGAAATGTTTATTGATATTTTTATCAAGATTGATTCGAACTCCTAGAATTAAAAAAAGAACGATAAATTAATTTTACTACAATTAACATCCATTACACAAACAAATCAAATAAATAAAGACGAAGAAAATATAAATCACAAAATATATACTGTTCGTCCATTAAAGTACGTCTTTGATTATTTATTTCATTTGATAAATGAATTGATTTGTAATTTTTGATATATACCTACACCGACGGTGGTCTAGTGGTAACGTCTCCGCCTCCACGATGACTCTGAGTGGTAGAACGTGGGTTTAAACCCTGTTCGGCCGGATAGATGAGATTTTCAGCTGGGGTTTTCCTAACGTTCTCCAGACAAATGTCGGTTCGATACCGTAAGTTCCCGGGCAACCCAACATCTCTCCTTCCCAATTCTCTTACCCAAGTCCAACGGTTAGGTGGAAGAGCAGACCTCATGGCCTGAACCTCCTTTTGTCAAAAGGCATTAAATAAATAAATAGAAATATTATGTCATGATAGAATCATTTAATACCTTCCACGGGACAATTAAAGAACAATAAAACGTATACCACTTTATTATATTGTGAAGTATTTTTAACTGTATGAAGCACTACCTGAGTTAGATAATAAACTCGAATCCTACCTAAAGAGAAAACTTTGGTTCCAGACTGTATTGTAAAAATACGTGTTTCAGAGTGTATATAGAATCAAAAATGTACGACTATGTATGAATATTATACTTTCGCTAATGTATGTGAATCAATAAGTTCTTTAATTAACTCCCAGGTAATGCTACTCATGCCTCGCGTTCTTGTCGCTGGACAGCCACATGTAAATACAAGCTGTAAACCCCATTTGTTACCGCCTCTAAGACCTCCAAATCTGCGGAAACTGCAATTTGCAAGAATATATTTGGAAACTTCAAAATTGTGTAGAAAATGGGCAGAAGTGGTACCGGTATTATTGAGATAAAAATCTTCTGACAATGTGACATGTATCGAGAATCACGATTCTTTGTACAGCTTCAAACTGATGTAAGATTTGAACTTTTTGTAACGGATCCACGAAACTTCTGGGTGCTGCACAAGTCGATGATGACAAGTGGGTGAATGCAAACTTTCTTATACTCTAAGTTTTTTTCTACCAAGGCAACATTTGCGCCTTGGCAAAAATTATTTTTACTGTTGTTATTATTATAGGTTAGACGCTTCAAGGATTCTAGTTGAATAAATATTTCACTTTCATTTGAATATAATCCTCTTGTTACATCACATTTTCTTATGTCATCAATGATAAATCATTTTTACACATGATACCAATTTGCTTTATTTAAATCATCTTCATATTTTCCATTCTTTAACAGAGTGTTCGAATATTCACGAAGATATCACAGCTAGTATTTAGGAATATTCCAATTGAAAGTGGTAATACAAGATTCGTCAAACCAAGAAACGTAAAAGCCTGTCGTTGGGGAGAGGGTGGAGTGGGCCGTGAGCAGCGCGTAGCTTGTGTTACGAGGACGCGCGTCCACGCCGCCTCCGCCACCGCAAGAATATAAATACAGCGGGCGGCGTGAGCCTTTTGTTCTAGGGAGATTGACGACGGTTATTTCCGGCGGCGCCACGGGGAGCGCTACTGAGCCGCGCTGCACTCGACGTTTTTTTTCTCTGAGCCATTCTTTCACATAGCGATCCTATTCACCCTGGAGTCTTGTTAAGTTCTACTTGCCTACTGATGACGTGGTATGCCTCTGTAAATATATTATGCACATTTATTATCTATTCATTTGTGTAGATCTACAGTGAAAGAAATTTCTCTCTTCTAAGTGATTACTGCATAAATGTTCGAAAAATTCAATAAAAAATTACAAAAAGTATTTTAGACATTTTCACATATGATTTTAATAAAGTGGTCTATTTATTACCATATGCTATGTTTATATGTAAAAGTAATTGAAGTGCTGTGGGTTCAAATAAAAGTTTGTAGAAGAAAACAGTGCTCAGAATCAGGAGTAACTAACAGATATTATGTTTGGTTGGAAATTTCATACTTTATTTTTGCATAGTATAATTGAAATATATGTATGGGTAATCAATGTTTTCATCAGCAATCCAATCCAAGTATTCTCGTTCAAAATTTATTACTTATATCCTCGAGCAAAGGACTTGATAGAGAACGTTTAACAGATATTATGTTTGGTTGGAAATTCCATACTTTATTTTTGCATAGTATAATTGAAATATATGTATGGGTAATCAATGTTTTCATCAGCAATCCAATCCAAGTATTCTCGTTCCAAATTTATTACTTATATCCTCGAGCAAAGGACTTGATAGAGAACGTTTAACAGATATTATGTTTGGTTGGAAATTCCATACTTTATTTTTGTATAGTATAATTGAAATATATGTATGGGTAATCAATGTTTACATCAGCAATCCAATCCAAGTATTCTCGTTCAAAATTTATTACTTATATCCTCGAGCAAAGGACTTGATAGAGAACGTTAGTCGACGAAATACCTTTTTTTTCTTTCGAAACACTGCTTAAATTGCCCCTATATGTCCTACGGTACTCTCTGTGCATATATAAATAAAGTTTGAAAATTACTCTGCAACAGCCCAAAAGAGAAGAGGATGCTGCCATTCGTAACGCATAGCATTTGAGTTGCGAAATAAAAATGTTTAAATATGTTTCGCATGATTGTTTTGTACTTCTAATTACGTAGTCGTCATAGAAATACATATTTTTAAACTAAATCATATTAATTTAATATGTTTAGATGGACAATAAACTAAATTTTTAATATCCATTTACAACCAAACCATTAAATAACCTTCCGTAATTTGATGTAAGGAAATATTTGTAATATACTCGTATTGAACTTTTGCAAATACATCATGGAGTTAATATGTATTAATTTGCCATCGCGCGTAAAAATAATTTATACTTACAAATTTCTTAGTATGAAAGTCCGATAACAAAAGATAATACACGAATTTAAAATGAGACAAAGTCATAAAAACTCATCACTGGAGTACCAACATGGATTTCAAAAAAAGAAATATATGGACGAAAATAAAATCAGCACAAACTTATTAGGCACATTATGTTGTCAGAAAAAATTAACTCCAAAATATACTTCCATAGCGGAAATCGAATAATGTATCTCAAGGTTGATTTCATCACCCCCTTGAGACAATTTATGTAATAGAGCACAGGATAGAGAAATATATAATGAGAATTTTTAAATAACTTTGAGCAGTGATTCTTTTAGTGTGATTAGTATACTGATATAGTGTACTGAAATTTTTCATGATTGTAATTTTTGTTGTCTTGAGCACTGAGAGAACAGGTTTGGATGTGAGATCCAGATTTCAAAAAAGAAAAAAAGGGTTTCTCCAAACCTTTGGATGTGACACCCCAATCTTTTAGTATTCGAACTATGAAGTTGGGATGTCATATCCAATGCTTTGGAGAAATCTTTTCCATCTCCCTAATTTGGATCTTGTATCCAAACCAATGGTACTTATCTGTAGTGTGATATATTAGGAAGCAGCAACCCCAATCCACACTTCGAAGAGTAGAACACGATATTTATATTGCGAAAATGAACTGGAGAAGAAAATAGTACTTCCCACATAGATGATGCTCCAATAACCCACGTGCCTCTTGACGTGAAATGGTGATGGGGGGGGGGAACGAGGGGATCCCGCAGAGCGGCACGAGCCATTGTTTGAGCTGGCAATGTGCCGCGTTGCCTCCACCACCGCTGCCGTCACCTCCGCCAAAAGTTGTAATAATTGCTTCTTCCTCTGTTCGCTGCCGATGCTATTGCCAACATTATATTATCCCCGTCATCTCCTCTCGGTTGTTACGCCACCTCGAGATTGTTACCTTGGATTTAGTTTCTTCCGTTCCTTTTAAACTGTTACATTTATTTTTAGTTTGAGTAACAATGAATTCACCATCTCGGCCCGGGATTTTCTCCAGTTTTTCCTCCGGGTAGTGGAGGATTTTTCAGTGGCGGGAATGTTACTTAAAACTTTTGTTATTAATTATCTCGAATTTTCACTGTACATTATGTCTATAATTCATTTTGGAATAATAAATTATCGTATGTCTTTTATTAAACAATTTTTTATAAGTATGAAATTCGCCACTGCCCTTAGGCCCTTCTTCGGAATTTATGGGTCCTTGCTTGTTTCCGGAGAGTAACTTAATTTATGTGATAACTATCCACGTTTAGGGTACACGGAAGAAATATATGCATAACTTCATTCTCCCCAACGTGGTCATGCACAGTTTGCAACTGCTTTTTTGGCAATAGAGTTTATTTATACATTTCCATGTGCTGCTGGGGTCGTAATATGTAAATTACAATAGAGATGTTCCCTTAACCCAGGACAACATTGAAATATACTGTAGTACATGTAGTACCAGCTGGTAGACAATATTATTCCGTTTTAATGTCAAACATTTTTGAACAAAAAGTAAAATTGAGTTGTTCTTCCACTGCTGATTATGACGTTTTAGTGTTTTATTATTTTTATGACATTATCTCATCATCTTTTTTATACTTTCAGTTCCAAGAGTTATCCGATAAAATTAGTTATTTCAAGGTTGATTACATCGAGGAATACGTTTTTAGTCCATCTATAACTGGAAACTCATGAGTACAGTCATTTAGAGTGGTGTCCCAAGATCTGCGAATATTTAGTGTCGTAGTTAAGTAGGAAATCCCTCATTATTCAACATGAAAAATATCGTATGATTTATAATATGGGTAAAGTTATTTAACTGCAAGTTATGAATAGAGTTCACAAGATCATATCTAAAAAATTCTGCTCGACACATTTTATCATTGTCCTACATTCATAATTTTCTCATTTTCTTGCGAGATTGAACTACAGAGGAGAAGTTAAGAACAGTAAATTGATTGCTAAGCACTACGTAGCTCTTTGATCCCGTTCTAAAACTGGCTGAAAAATGTACCTATCCGGTGCATTAATTGCTTCTTTACGCGATACAAAGTAAAATATACGAAAGGACCAGGAAATGGGAGGACTAAGGGTGACGGTTAATCATTTGTATCTGCTTGTAAGAAGATCTTTTAGGGAAGAAACAGAAGGGAGCACGGTGACAGAGAACGGCGATTAGAGCGACTCTGGTGGTCGTGGCAGAAGTTAAGCACTAATTGGGAAGCTGCCTCAGAAGAATCTCCTCCTACACTGGGATTGTTGGAGAATCTCGGGTTACATTACTTAGTTAAACGCTAAAATGCAAAGACATCCCAAATAGAATATTCTGACGTATCAAAAAGTCCTTATTAGAAAAGAACGAGAAACACCACTTTATGTACACGCGGTCAAAGAAGTTGCTTCATTTCCGACTTTGAAGCATACATTAATACATGTAAATTATGCTTCTTTTACCTTTTTCTGTGCATAAATTATCAAATTTTTCTAATAGGAACTTTTTTATACGTCAGAATTTTCTTTGGACAACAATGGAAGAAATTACTATGTCACCAATGACATAGGGAGGAATTATTCCTGGGTTCATTAGGTGCATTTGAACTGTCTGCGAAACATACCTCTTTACAGGAATTCCCTGTTTTGTAATAAAAAAGAATAGGTAGAGTAAAATTATACAGAATTATCTAAGTTCTGGGAAAGTGAAGGAATTTTTTAAAAACTATTCTTGAGTTACTCAACTTTTCAAATCAAAACTATTTTTATTTTAATTGTTTTTAGGACTAATTGTTTATATCAAAACATTTCAACGACTCATCCCGAGAAACATAGATTTTGCGCTATCTATGTTTCAAACTGTCATATTTTATAGGAAACAGCAGTCTCACTGAGGGATGACAGAAGGAACTTTATGTCAAGTGACATAATTTTTAAAAAAATTTATTAACTAAATAAAAAACTTGTAAAACGAATGTAGAAAATAATATACATATTTATATTTCTTTCGATTTAAATGTGAAAAGTTTATTTTGATTTTTCCCCTTGATTCCATTTTAAGTTATTTTCCTAATACTAGATCCATAATTGATCTCAATATGTTGTACTGTTTCAAAAATTAGTGTTCTTTCCGCTAAAAAGTTAAGTGCTAAAATAAATACATTGAAGTAGATAAAACATCGATGATTGACTTTTTTATTGCTTCTAAAAAATACGTATCTTGCAATCAAGAAAGAAAAGAAAAAGTTGGGGAAAATCACTGCCCTTCCCAACAGATTTATTCTAGTATTTGTATGATTAGTACTAGTATGTATTCAGAGACAAAAGGAAACTAATCAAAATTTCATTATATTTGACATTTGACTTTTTTTTACAAGGACTCTTCTAATAAAGCCCCTGGGTAAATTTTCAAGAAAAATTGAATTTTTCCAATATTTCCTTAAAATTTTGCACAGTGCTTTGAGACGTCTTTCTCTTCCTGGATTCTTCGTTTGATCTTGATACAACTCTTAAAATGAAACGTGCAATCATGCTCTCGAAAGAAACGAAACATTCTTCATCCCGCGTCTGCTGTTTCTGTTGCCTACACTTTGCTGTGGTCACGGACAAGAAATGTGTCTTTCTTAAGAATCACAGTTGTGGATTTAGAATGATTCTATTCATCTTGGACATAGTGGCTTGTACTTCGGTTGAATCTTTGATGTGGTAGATCAGTATTGACAGAGAAACGTGTTATTACAAACAAAGCTTAAGAATTTCTAATGTATATTTTTTTGTCCTAAATATACCATCTCTGAAGCTACTCGAGATGCTTATCAGAAGAACATAATGTATCTTCTCCAGAAAAACAACAACGATTCTATTGGTATAATTCTAACACGTTATGTTTCGAGAGTATAATGTTAATAGTGCCGTAAGAAACACGACTTACTCTCTCATATTGTTTACTGAGAGTCATTTAAGTATCTTTCTTTAAAGGTGTCCGACGCAACACAATTTGAAACTCTACATCCTTTAGTGGCGTCCTAGACAAATGACGCAGTTTTAGATGTGAGTTGCAGGAAACAGTCAAGTCGCGCAAATTATGTCGAACGGCATTTCTCTGCGACTCTACCCCGTCAGCATCTCACCCCTGCCCCCTACAATAAGTGCTGTTTGTCAATAGGCAGTTAATGTCTTAAGCCATTAATCATTGCTGTCACTCGACGTCTCGTCTGTGAAAGCTCGTGTATCCCAACACAAGTGCCTCGTTTCTCTACCTTCTTTTATTCCTATCTCCTCCCTTTCTCAGTTATACGTCTCGTCTTTAACTCCCTCTCATTATTCCTCCACACTCATGCACTACCCAGAAACTTGTCTTAAAATTCCCTTATTTTATTCGTTCTTTATACATCTTCGTTCCTCATTCCTATTCTGTGTTCGACGTTTAATTTGCTCCTCTCCTCACCGAATTCCATCAACTGATTTTACAGTTCCTCATTTTATCTATCCTCTTTTAATGTATGTCTTTCACTCCATCCCTTTTCTTTACTTTCCTTTTTAATCTCTACAAAATTATGAACATTTTTCTCGCTGATTTATAATATTATCAATACAATTATAAATCTTCCTCGTTTGTTCTCTCTACCATTCATCTGAAATTTTATTTCCTCCTCCGTTCATCGCAAAGTGACTTCTTGGAAAATTCATTCTTCCTCATCCGTCATTCTCCCTCAGATGCAGATTCCCCTTTGAAACCCCATGAAGAATGCCGAAAATATAAACGCTGAACATTAATTCGAAACGGTTAAAGTTAAATTAGTTCATGACCCATGCTTCTGTTAGGTACAGATATTAGACATAGTAAAACACCTTAGTTTTAATAGTACATCCAATTAGCATAATAAATCAATTAGCTGTAATTTCCATTGTTCATCCAATTGAACATCACAAACATGCTAACTCTAAAAATAGCTTCTTACAAATATAAGAATTTAAGCACTTTAAATTTGAGAACCAGAATTTCGCCAATATTTCAGTCTTCCTATATTATTTTGTGAATTTGTGCATTCTCAATGTCAATCAATAGAATCATTACTTCAGAATATCCTATTGTAAGTGTGGTGCAATTATTATGTATTTATTAATCATGGGTCGTTAACCCCAGGTACACATCTCGAGTATTTTTCATTCTCCAAATCCATATTTCGAGCTCCTTCAAATTAATATTAAATTATTCATATCGTATTCAAAAATGTAATAACTGTGACATTCCCGTAAGTAACTTAATAATAAGACATTCACATCAATTCTTTGAGTTTTTGTCATTCCTGTTATTATGTGATGCTATTATGTGATGCTATTTTCATCACATATTCATTGCAAATTCAACTTTATATATAATAAATTACCAGTGCGTGTGAATTCGAATGAAAATGATTTGAATATTAATTGATTGTCCTGTCCTTCTTCTAAAAGAAAAGAAAAAAAGAAACAAAATTAGATATCGTTAGGCAATGCGATTGTCCTTCTATCTCCGATACACTGTGTACATACCGACAGCGATACCTAACAAATGTCGGTGCGGTGCTAGAAGTTCCCTGGCAACGCATCATATCTCCTTCCCAATTCCCTTACCCACGCCAAGGTTAGGTGGAAGAACAGACATCATGACCCGAACCTAAGACATTAAATAAATAAATATACTTATACTCCAATACATAAATAGAACGGAGAAGTTTTGATTTGTGTTGTGGAAAACACAATTTAAAAATAAAATTTTATTTTCTGGAAGAGGTATTTACATACACCGCGAAACGTTCAAATCCTTTTAGGATGTGATTTGAAAAAAAAGACTGTTTAAAACACGAATAAACACAAGTTGTTCCTTTTTGATAAGAGAACGTATTAATACCTTACTTCTCTCCGGTCCAGAGGAGCCTTCCGTTGCGGAATTATCTCGATAACTTTTTACCTCCACAACCCAGATGTAAGCTGTACATAGAAGGAATATGCTATCCTTGGGACAATGGTGCGCCCTTCCGATTCTCACGCGTGCGTTTGATCACACGCGCCCCTTTTATCACCTTCCTCCCGGGGCTTATCTTGAGGAAATGAATGCGGCTACGCGCGCCACGGCGGCGAAGATGGAGCTCAGGTCTTTGGTCTACGCGCGGCGGGAGGCTCGCAACACGTACAAAAGAGATGGGAGGTATAGTCCCTGGAGTGTTGCTATTGGTACTAGAAGAATTGCTGGTAGAAATGTTCATATTAAATTGATTATTATATTTTGACATTTAATTAGACAATAGTTTTTCAAAATTGGAAGAAATTATTTTATTACCAATATTTTTTTTTTCTGAATGTATATTTTCCGTGCTGAGTCTGGCTGTGGCCATTGAGACTCAGCGCAGAGACAATCAGCACTGATGTTAACTGTCAATCAAAGAAAAGGAGGGGGAAATGAGAATGAGATTGTACATGAAAAATTATTCAATTTAATTTCTTCATCAATTATATTGGCTACTCTTCTCGTTTAAGATATTTTGTTATATACCTCAAATGAAGAACAATCTATCCCATACCAAGAAGAGTTATTCGTTTTCTTTTCAATAAATTTTCGACGGAGGTGCGTCATATCATCTACTCACGTTATGGAATATTTTAATGGAAATATGGAATAATATAAGAGACATCACCAGAAACTTCCGGAGATGACAGTGATCTGTGTATACTTAAATATACCTTCCTAATTTCTGAATTTCGAAAAATTTGTCCGTAATTTAATTTAGTACCTTCTTTATTTTGTTGTTATGAAGCAGGAACCTATTCAACAAAATATTCATTATGTCGCAAGAACAATAAAAAATGGACAATGCATATTTAGTACAATAACCATTTACTAACAGTAATTCCTAAATAAACGTAAATTACAAAGAGACAAAGTTCCATCTATCTCAAATATAAATATTTTTACTTGAACTTTCTTCAGAACTATTGGTATATAAGAACTCGAACACTATGCATTATAAGTTGGTATTATTTACCCATAGACCACACAGCGTTGTTATTATGCAACTCAGTATAAACTCCAGATCTTTTTTATGTTCTGATAACACCACAGTATATAAGTGCACATTCATAACATGAACGATATATATATATATATATGTGTGTGTGTATGTGTGTGTGTGTATGTGTGTGTGTGCATGTGTGTGTATGTATGTGTGTGTGTGTGTATGTATGTAATGTTGAACACAGTTTGATTATAATCCTGTAAATATTTCAAACATTGAACTCTAATTATATTTCAATAACTTCATTAACTTTATGTGTCTTTTAAATGTACGCCACATTATGGATTTACTTAATAGATGTTTCCACGAGGTATCCTATTTACACCGCGTTTAGACGTGGTGTATTACCAACCATAAACTCGTTCAATACTTAATTATTTCACGATACATCTTTGAGAATTGAGTTCAGGCGAATATACTTCTAAAATCACTCTATAATGCACTGTCTGTGTATTTAACATTATATTTCTATCGCTAACTCATGAAAAAATAGATATATAAATAAAATGATGAATGTGAGCAATTCACGATGATACCACTTCATTCACGTCACCTTCACTCCGGAAAACTGCATTTATTTTTAGGACGGTAAGTTATTACCTATGTTAAAATATGTACATATTACTTGAAACACACAAAAAATATGAGGTTAGCACGAATACCAGGGATATTGAATGCAGTTGTGTGTATATAAATAATACCAGAAAGAACTTAGATGATTTAGAAAGATTTTGTGTCTTATTAATTTTTACCGAATATATTTCGTATTAACGAAAAATGAAAATAAATAATATTCTGTATAATAATATGGTCGTTTACTTTCATTTACCTGAATGATGTGGTGGATACTACTTTCCGCCATGTTCTAGTTGTAGGCAATTTCACTCTGTTTCATATTAGGCATTAAAAATGTAAACAGAATATCAGAAAAGTGACAAATAGTGTATGAAAATACACAATAGGGCATTACGTAATTCACAAACAAGTCTCTACGGTTTATTACTTAGCGCACGCTTATTGTCATTTTTTAAAAACTCACGTAGTCATCAACATCTTTTTCAAATATTTCAACTTCTTTTCTTGATGTAACTTTTAAAGAATGTCGTCTCAGAAAGGAAAAAGGAAAAGAAGAAGAAATAATCCTCCGTCCTTTAATCTCTACAGTACGATATTGTTTAATTTGCGGTCCGGTTGCGCAGGAAAGGAACAAAAAAAATAGGGGACATTTGCGTATTAATATAAGATTAATACGTCACGGAATTTTGCTGTGCTCGATTTCCATTCATTTAAAATACTTTTCTGATAGACAAAAGATATCACAGTTATTTGATGCTATTTTCCTATTTTTTGTGATTGTCTATATTCTGTAGCCCCATCCTGGCCCAGGTTTTTCTCCGGTTTTCCTTCGGGTAGAGGCGGATTTATCATACAGGTTCTCTAGGCTTTGTCTAGGGGCGGGTCTATTGTAACAATAAATCGTGAATTTAGTGTTATTTCAATTTTTAAGCACTATACTCAGAATAATCTATAGTTCGATAATAACTTACATGTAATTTTTTGCTTAAAATTACAAACATATTGACATTCTATTAGTATTATAACTCGCAGCTAACTTTTTATCTTATCTAGGAATTTTTGCTGAATTTTTTGAATCCGCCTCTGCCTTAGGGCCCTTGATCGGAATTGATGGGATGGTCCCTTGCTTGCTTGCGGAGAGTAAATTAGTTTTTTTTTTCCCTCCACGTGGTCATACGCAGTTTGTACTGTTTTTTGACAATAAATTTATTTATTTATTATTTATTCATATTATACAAATAGCAGTTGACTTCTGTCGTTAGAGAAGAAAAGATTGACAAGGTGAAGTAATACCATCGAGATCTTTTATGTATTTACGTGAATAATGACTTGAAGATTATAATCTATTGTTTAACTGAATGAAGATACCCTGATGAAGACACCAATCAGTGTCGAAACGTTGGTGTGAATAAAGAATATATGAATATTGTTTGTCTATAATATTTAGAACCGCATACCCTATTTGTATAATATAAAGATATCACAGTTCATCCACATTGAAAAATGAGCGTTTATAGCTTCTAGTGTCACTATTTACGAGATGAAAATGATACATTAACATGATTCGGCAGTTGAACGTTTCTTTTGTGGGACGTATGATTGCGCTAGAAACGTAATCGGAATATCGAGTTGGGACGAGTCCCGATTATTTGAAAGGGAGTGTACCATGCGTGTTCTTCCAACAGTAGCTGCTGCGGGCTGCGGCTACGACGCCACCGGAGACAGCTACCACCAGCGCAAATCCTCGAAGGCCCATTCCCCACACGCGCGTCTCGTTAGCCCCTCCACACCCTCCACCCTCACCCAGATCCTCCCTTCTCATCCCTTGCTACCCCGACCCACACACTTACTCGGAGAAAGGCGACAGCGCCAGTGTTACATCTCATTTATTCCAGCTCCTTTGAGACGGCACTGTACAAAACGCACGACACACTGCGATCCTCAACTGTTTCACAATGGAGTCATACGGGTTACGAGGGGTGAACGGGTCTTAATCCGATGAGCAGTGCGGCGAATCGTCTCCCGCGAATCGGTGCCCTTCGGCGCTGTCTTGTTAATGGTTTTCACGGTCTGATCACCCGTTGATGGAATATCCTTTCGTTACGTGTGCATTTTGCTGGACAAGATACCTTCAGAAACGAATTACTATCTTCCCTTCCACTGAAAGCGACCGGAAATGCTATTAAGCTTTTCTGGCTCACTATTTTGGTCTTTATATTCATTTCGAGGATTAAGTGAAACAGAAGGAGAATTTCGACAATAGAGATCTTTGTAATCGAATCAACAGTATTTAATTATATTTTGTCACAAAAGGAAATTTGAAATTAAGAAGAATAAATAAAAGATGTGGTGTTGTCTACTAGAACAAGTTTTTATTATTGTAATAGCACTGGTATCATCAGTTTGATAATACCAGGTATTAAGGCCAAACAGTTGCCCTTGAGACCTGGCATTGTAGCACATCTTTCATTTATTCTTAAAATTAATACTATTATCACCTCACTAGCATTTTCAGATTGATGATTCCAGTTAAGCTGGCGTAAGTATAAAAAGTTGTACTAGTAGACAACACCACATATTTCATTTATTCTTCTCAAAATGAATATCAGTATTACCTCACCAATATCGAAGTAAATTTGAAACTGCTCAACTGAAACTGGT
The DNA here is from genome assembly GCA_002313205.1 of Laupala kohalensis. NCBI lineage: Eukaryota > Metazoa > Arthropoda > Insecta > Orthoptera > Trigonidiidae > Laupala > Laupala kohalensis. The sequence goes on along the minus strand of NNCF01128294.1, from coordinate 360,540 downwards.
AATATATTTTTTCAAAAGTAAGAATATTAGAAGTTTCTTATACTTATGCGTAACAATCTTTCATCGTATCTGGAGGTGTCTGGAAATAGTCCTCTCGGGTTCTTTTTACCACTAATGCTCTTTTCGCCTGTCTGCACGACGCCTCCATCTCCACCCCCTTCCCACGGGAAGGGTGAGAATGCCTCTGTGAAGGACCCTTGCTCCCCGTCTCCCTGGGGTGGTGCGGGATATTGCGGTAGAATTGAAAACCCAACGCTCGGCCGAACATGTTAAACTCATTACGAGGGCCGCTGTGAATGCACGTTCGCGAAAGAGCCTTCCTTGCTGAAGCTCAACATGCGCCACTGCCGTTGGCGACATTGCCCCGTCCTTGTTTCCTTTGCTTCTATCTCCATCTCCACCATTTGCCAGACGTTGATTCTAATACACCTCAGGTAACATTGCCACATACTTAGGTCTTATACTAGATCAGGTAACAAACTAAGTTCTGATGCACGTGTACACCATATCACAGACAAAGCAAGGAAGTTATATTACAATTTATTAGGTATAGGCCTTGATAAATGCAACTTAGGCAATAAAAAGGCACAACAACTTTATAGAAGAGCAATAAAACTTATGATGATGTACGGGATTTGGGGTATTAAGAAAAGTGGAACAAACACTGTGACAACAACAGAGACTGTTTATTGAGACTAAAATGAGCATACAAAACAGTTTCGACAGAAGCGTTATAAGTGTTACTGTCATCATACCTCAAGACTTGTATGACTGAAGTTTAGAGAAATAATGAGGAAAAGAAGAGAGATAATTATTCATGGAAAAGAACTTAAGGTACAAGATAAAGTATGGAGACATGACTAACTACAGAAATAATTCGCGTTTGGCACATGCAGTGGGATAAAACAGTAAAGAACACTTGTGTTGGATACTTACAGGACGTGACATATTGAATGAAGAATAATAAAATGTTTCATGCAACAACAGAGACTTACGTTGACGTTAGTTGAAGGCAAGATGACCAAGAGAAAAAAATATGAAAAAATGCCACAGACAAGGTTATAGACAAGGAAGGGAAATATAGATGTTGTGTAAAATATAGGAGCTATATAAAAGGAATTTGAGAAATATAGCAAGGATTACACAAATCCTAATAGTAACTGCTGTCCTCGTGGTGGTAAAATGGGGGACTATGTTAAGTGACAAAGCTACGTAGGGAGGAAAGAACGTCCAAGGCTATCACGGATTTGTCGAACCGAGTACACTCATGGAGCAAAACACAAGAAAGAAGAGAAAAGGTTCGAAAAAGATGGGAGAGAAGAGAGAAAGGAAAAAAGAAGGAAATCAGAACGTAGGATCAGATCATGGAATGTTGCATAAAACATAGAAAAATTAAGAAATGTATCATTTATTTGTTCTTGAAACAAATAAATAAACATAGGCTATAGCGATACGATAGAGAGGTTTATCCTATCCTAACCTATTACAATTTATAACGGAGCATGGTAATTTTAGCACTTACTAGACAAGTATAGGAAGACGGGTGAGCATGTTCTTTGTTGTTGTGAGTTGTATGGGCCACAGGGAAGTAAATATATCGGGGATGTTTCGAGGGCACGTATAGTGGAAAGAAAAAGACAAGAGAACTTTGATAGAGTCTAGGGGAATGTACGAGAAATTTCAAAATTTCATAAGTGATATAGCGATCCAGAGAATGTTGGATGTTGATATCGGTAGGTGATGTGCCCGCCTCCATTTGCAGTGACGCAGCCCAGTCGTTAGTATAACACCAAAAGGAAAAATGATGCACAAAAAGAACCCTATATTGATGCTGTTTATAGACAGGATGGTCAAAAATAAAACATTATGACAAAAAGGAAAATAAATGAAATTCCACTGTGATGTATCTTCGTCTTTTTTTATTGCTATTGTTACTGTCGCTCTTCCATCATTACATTTGGCACTCCAGCAACCAATGCCACCTTACCTGTAGGGTCTCTTACTTGTCTTTATTTCTCATGCACAATCAGCTGTGGAAATTCATATACCCAACGTCATCTAACGTTACGTTTAGATCTCTGTCACATATGCAACGATTGTATATGATGTTCGGAAGTGAACGAGGTGGCGCAGAGTTAGTATTTTCGAACCCCTTCTCCTTCTTTCATTCTCATTCAGTGAAACACCGTTAAATATCTAATTGTTTCGTTAGGGTAATCATCTACTTCTTCTCTTCTCCCTACCCTTCAGTTCGTGTCTGATTCGCCTTTAACTCGCTCGTACCTCACATAAGCAGTGTCCGTCGTGATAGTAGAAGGACTGGTCTGCATTTGATAGAAATCTTTTTTCTTCTCCACTTTCTACAACATTTTAATGCTTCGTTGATTGTGTCATTTATATCTCTTCCTTCCTATCCTTCCAAAGACCCCTATAACGACATCGTAATTCTGTGGAAAACGACTTCTCTACCCAAGCTGAGTCAGTGAAATACGCATTTTTACATTAGTAACTCAATTTACACAATTGCGTGAATCATTACGTGTATCATCGTTCCTCTGGCACACGAATAACTCCTTTCCCAATATGCATAACCATCTGTCTCCATGACCAGTGCTGAATTTCTCTGCGTGCTCTACCATTCTGCTTTAAGATAACCTAGGGAGCGCTCGTGTCGTATAATCCTCGCCCTCACCACATCGTCCGCCACAAAGGAGCCTGGCGTCGGGGCGGGAGAGAAGGAAACAAATTACCAATGTGAGCGGCAGACGTCTCTTTGGGAGAAGCATATACTCCAAGTCATGTAACTTTGTCGAAAATTATGCAATATGGCTGCCTAACACGAATTGCCAACTTTTACGAATTCAAGTTATATCGAAATAATATTTATAGTAGTCACAAAAGCGATTTTATAACACAATAATTTATTTATTTATCAAGTACAATAAATCATGCTCCTGTACCTTAACACAAAGTCATTACCAGGGTTATATATAAACCTGTGCTTCTTTTTTCTCTTGAAAATAAATAAACAATAATATAAGACAGGGTGATATTCGTTCCACACGATACACAAGGAACAGAATAGGGCCACAAGAGCACACAAGTTGGTTGCCGAAATTGGCGAAAGATTTAAGTTTTCAAAAATTCGACAACATAACGTGAGGTCCAAGTATCGTTACTCTTATGGACGATGGCGAAGTAACACTGTGGCTACGGTGATGGCTACTTTGTGCGAAGCCACAGTGCAGCCAACAGTATTCTTCCGTACTCTTCCTTGTAAGGTTTCTTTGGATGATGTTGATATCGTATGAGGAAATTGCTGTTGATTTCCTTCAGTGCAAACAGGAAATTCTGGGTTGAATTAATCGCTTATATTCTTTATTTTATTCCTTACCGACAGTGAGATAAGATAATGATTCTTAAGTAGAAGTAGAAAAATGCTGAACACGTTGAACGATTTCCTTCTGTTTTTCTTGCTTTTTTATTGCTACCAGGACTGAAGGAGAAAATCAAGTAACATAAAAAATCCCATCTAAATTATATTACTTTTTAAAGTACCTTTATTCGTAAAGCAAAGGTAAAGCAAATTATTATAATTTTTTTAAATACATGAAACAACTATTCAATCAATTTGTACCCAAAAATTTTTACAGTACCTGAACCTATAAATCTTTATCAATCCTTTTGTGAAAAATACTTCTGACAATTACTTTTTGTTATTGACGGGCAAACCGATGTTTCTGAACTATTATATTTTTTCAGTGAATGATACATGGCATCGACTGCATATTTTTTATAACGACATCTCGTCCACAGATTTTATTATTATCATCGGAGTATTATTCATTTTTATTCCAATAAGAAGTTGTTGGAGAAGAAAAGTTTTGTAAGTTATAGTTATTAATTGGTTGGGAATTGATGATGTATTTTATCGTTCATGACATCCTAGGAGGAGTTCTCATTTCCTCGAATATTCTCCAACTCTATAGAAGTATGCGAACATTACAATTCGCCAACCCCCCCAAAATATATTTGCATCTTATAATTGTACAACATACATCTACAACCACAATCTTTATGACAGTAAGTTCAATGATTTTGACAGAGGATGACTAATGACACTCAGGATAAAAATGATGTATTTACTCAGGAGAATTGATCAGTACTGTTGCAAACAGAAAAAGTTTTTCAACAGTTTCAAGAAATTATTACGAAAATGATACTGTTCGTAAGATAATAAAATATGATAGAAGATAGAAGATGAGGTGGTGCCCATCACGAGGAAAGATGCAAGCTATGATGCGCAATAAAAGATTCTAATGAAGAATTGAGAGAGAGAGAGAGAGAGTCATTATGAAAGAGAAATTATCCCGGGTAATATCTGTGTGATCAGGTTCAGCATATTACAAATAAAAGAAAATAAACAAAGTATACACGTATCTATGAAATTTGTACCACTTTTATATGGTAATAGGAAATGTTTTTTCATCGGCTCATGACAAGTCCAGTTTCAAATCCAAGTGTGTGCACCCACGCTGTCTTCGTCATCCGTTGCCAGTTCTTCGACCAATATATCAGCCTTTTCAGTGCTTCAGCTTCCAACCCATTTGTGGCCGTTTTTGTTCGAAAGGTCTCTTCTTCAGAAAAAAACCGATCCGTTCTTCGTAATTAACTCGGCTTTTCGCTTCCAGGAGTTGCGCGAACAGATGTGCGGAGTAGTGGTCTGAAAAGAGGAAGGAAGTGTACGGAGGTGGAGGAAATTCTTAGCAAAGAAAGGGGATACTATTAGAATGACGAGTAGGAAACGGACAAGCGTTGATGGGGATGGGGCTGGTAATTAAATATAACTATCATCGTATTTTTTTATGTTGGAAGTAATATAAATTATTTTCAAAGTAAAAAAAATGTAGATATTCAAGAACATTTTCTCACCAAAATCTAATTATTTCGTATGAGAGATTTCCTAATGTATTGAAGTACTTATTGTAATATATCTTCCATGACGGTGTTATTAGTAGTGATAATAAATAAACTATTTTTATTGAGTCTTCTTATTTTTCTTTGAAACAATATATTTTCATGTTTTTTTTTAATATTCTGTTTTTAATAAACCAAATAAGAAAATAATGAAAATTCTCCATTTTGGGTTTTGTTGTATTTTCAATTAATAAGCTTACTTTGACAAACCAAATTATTAAAATTAATTTTTAAAAGACTTCTTATAGTTTACGTAATTGCACCTTTTCTACAATTTGGTTTTCGATTTAGTTTTTTTCACTCGGGGCCTTACATTTCTACAAATAAATAACCAAATATATAAGTGGTAAAATGGATACGTGTTATATCTCCATTGAGTTAATACATGGTTTTGATTAGTATGGTGTTAAGCGAGGATAATGTTATAGTAATAGTTATAGTAATTTTTGGGATGTGGTAAAAAAATATGGTAGTATTATTTCATTTCATTACATTCTCCTTGAACATAAAATACATTTGTTTGATGTGATATAAAAAGGAATATTACATAAAACATACAGGTTAAAAGTGGAAACAAGTAAATTCTATTGTAAATACGAAATGTGAATTAAATATATTCATCTATATACTCAGAATTGCTACGCACTGACGGACGGACGTTATGACAAAACCCCTTTTTCAGAATCAGGGATCACCAAAACGAATATTTCCGTCAAAATCTGGCTTTCGAATTATTTCACGATTGCAATACTTTCTATAAACTACGTATATGAGAAAGTAAAAATGATAAAACGATTCTGCAAAAATGTAGATGCTTCATGGATGTTTCATTATTGGAATATGAAATATTAGATAGGCTAAGATTTCTGGGAAAATATGCCATAAATTAATGTGTATTTATTAAATTTTAATTTTTCCTTTAATTTTTTTTCTTGCTCTGCAATGCGAGCATATAACGGTATCATTTCAATCACCTTTCTCGCTCTATTAGTCCATTTCTATAGTGTAATTTTTTTCAGCTTGGTTGTCAACCTCATTTCACAGATATTTTTATCCCATGCTGTCCCGGGGTTTTCTTCGGTTTTCCTTTTGGGTAGAGTTGGGTTTTGTGGGTGGACTCTATATGATCTTGCCAAGTGGCAATGGAGTAATTAATCTCAACTATATTTTAATAGTTACGAATTATACATAATATTTCCGAATAATTTAATGATATTATACTCGAAATTATTTAAATAACTTTTATGTGTTCTATTGAGTATAAATTTGTTGGAATTCTATTGATATTATAACATATAGTTAACTTCGGGGGGCGCAGAAAGTATAAATCCGCCTCTACCGTAGAGCCCTTGTTCGAAATTGATAGGATGGGTCCTAGCTTGCTTCCGGAGAATAAATTAGTTTATTGTTATTATTATTTTCGAAACTAAAATTCAATTATTTACAATATATATTTATTTAAATAAATGTTTATTTATTCTTCTGTGATCATTACAAATGTATTCATCTTTATTTCAATAATCAATAGTCCGTGGAATTTATTACGATGAATTAAGTTAGCAATCGCCCGCTGGTCTAGAAAGTGCGTCAATGGAACAGATGAGCAAGGTGGCAACGCAGCGCGGGGAGAAGGAAGTGCTTGCTGTCTCCACGGCATGCATGCAACTCTCTCACTTGCCAGCCTACACCCGGAGTGTGTGTAATGAAGCGGACCGGTCACCCTGGTGGCAATGCTCGTCCCTCGCTAATTGGCTCTCTCCCACTGCCAACAGGATCTCTCTCGGGACACGATCCCCGGTCTGCACGCGACGTCGCTTCGCATCAGTCGTCCGTTGTGAAGACTGATATTTCGACCGCACTCAAGCCGAGATATCCGAGCCAGAATGGTTTTTGTTGATTCGAGGTTGTAGATGCGGATTTTGCGCTCTAGTAATTTTCTACTGTGTGAGCTGTAGTGCAGTTAATGGACGTGCACTAATTTGTCGAGTTTCACAAATAACTGTGTACAAAAGTAACTTTTTTTAAATTTTCCACATAATAGAACTTGTAGGTGGATTTGTATGGTAGATACAAAATTACGTGAAAAAGAATTGCTCTCATTTCGATCCTTGAAAAATTGAGAATTGCCGGAGTGATATTTAATTTTCTGCGGATATTTTTTTTTTTTTCATTTCGTGTATGGTTGATGCTAAAAGCTTACCGTTTCTCTGCCTTAAGTACCAGGGTTATTATAGGACCATTGCAAATATGCGATGATCTGGATGCATAATTTCTTCTGTACTTTGTTCTCATTTCTACAATATAATTCTGTGAGACACAGATTTGCTACTGAATTCGATAATTGCCCAGCATTGCTCAACTTAGCTCAATTGCATTCAATAAATTTTTGAAAAACTGTGAAATTAGTCGTTTATGTAGGTTTACTGAATTTTTCTTTCCTATAAATAGAATTAATTAATTATTAACAAAATAATACCCTAATGAAAAGAAAGCAATGTCTGAATGAAAAGAAATAGAATATCACGTTAATAAAAGAGAATGAATAATAAAATAAATGTGAGAATTGTGGAGAAATTTAGTATCTCTTTATTTTATTTCATGTACGAGTATGTAGTTTTGTGAACTTCTTTTGCGAAACGGTTTTCAATGTTTTACGTACTTTGAAATAATTTGTCGGAAGAACGTTGACTAACTCTAATTAATTTTGAAAAAGAAATGAATCCTGGGATATCTCAGAAATATGACAGATATTGAGATCAAGTTTAGGTATGTTAGATTTCAAAAATTCAACTTTCTTTTAATAGATACACTTTCTAATCGAGAAGTGCATTTTATGTTATGTTTTCAGGGAAGTCATGGAATAACATTGGTATATATCTAAGTTTTACAGATTAAATAATATTCACTTAATTAGTATTATTTTTAGGGACTAATAAATTAAGATTTTTATAATTAAGAAATTTGATGTAATTTTAAGTATATATCAAGGAATTTCTAGAGTTTTAAGTATAAGTCAAACCTTATTTAAGTATTCATCAAATACAAATCACTTTCAAAATTACGAGAAAATGACAAAATAACTTTCTAATTTGAACTTTCAAATTCTAATTTCGAAAATAAATTGGAATTAAGTCAATTCAAAAATAATATTTTATGTACCAACTTTTGTCGATCCTGCTACGAATCAGTAACAGCAAAGTGTTTATCTCATGTAAATAAATATTTTTAATAAATAATGAAATGTTTTGGTGCAATAAAAATTTGGGAGAGGGGATTGCGACTCCATTGTCCTAATCAAGAACTTTCAAGATCACGGAGACTCTGAAATGCTGAATCGACTGTGAGTCGGTCACCTGTCACCAGCGCACGCCGGAAGCGGGCCGCGTTCTATAAATACTTCGCTCTGTCGCACTGTGCGGCCACGCGCGAGCTGTAGCAGCGGACTGTTGGGATCAGAGGAAAAAAATAATCAAAAACAGACCGTCCCCTTCACGGATCTACTCTTCCCATTCATTCATTCCTGTGTCTCCCTATCCCGCACCTCCGGATTTATTTTTCATACTTCTCAGCATGTAAGGTTGATAGTCTTATGGTTATAACATGACTACTGATCCGAACATCGATGGAAAGTCATTCAGTTCAAAGTGACATTGAATACGAATGAGAAATTGTCCAATCATTAATATTGTGGTTTGGTATGAATCTAGAAGATCTAGTGCGACAGGGAGCAGTAATAATTTTTTTGTATTATCTTTAAAATATTTTCTGTTATAATTGAAAAAATATTTATATCGACATAATTTAAGTGAATAAGAGCGGTTTTTGAATGAGATGAAATTAAAAAGAGAGTAAATCATACAAAGAGGTTTATTTTGAAAGATTTTTGACTGTAATTTGAATATTATATTCAAATAATTATTGAATATAATACAAATATGTGTTGTTGTAGGGAATAAATTAATAATAATAAAAATATTAATAATAAATATTTGTATCAAATAAATTTTGGGAAAAACAGTTTTCAGTTTAAACTGGTACTAGTAGTCAACTAGTTAAACCAACACATTATGTAAGAGTTATTTGCCATTTAACACCTTACTGTGGAGAAAAGAAGGAAGGACCACCCTTCTAATACACCCTATCATGTAACGTCACAATTTGGTCTCCAGAGTCGCGATCGCGGCCGTCATCGGATTGGTCTATTCAAAATGTAGATGTGGAGAGTGGTTACGTCTCTCTTAAGGCGGCGGAAAGGGGGCTCTTATCACAGCTTTATGTCTCAACAGTTACATCTACGTCATTTAATACGTAACAATCCCCTTTTGTTCGTCTTATGAGACGAAAGTGAAGCTGCAGACGAGAGCAGTACGAAAAGGGTGATGGGGAAATTGAATGTACGTGGAAATTATTACGCATATTTACATTTTCATGTGTTTATTACAAATAAAACATTAAGAAAAAGAATATTAACATCCACTCATCTATATAGTGAAAAGGAATTAATTCATTTTTTTTTAGGGGGAGGATAAATCAGAATTTCGAAGGTTAATTTTAAACAAATATAGAACTTATACTCCAATGGCATAAATTTTGCATAAAAGGAAAAAAATCTGGAGTATGACTCCACTCAACTTTCCAGTTACAATTCATAACAGAAACTAATGGCACTAATCACCCTACATAACACTAAAAGTTTAAGAGAAAAGAAAAAACTCCAAAAAATAATGTTACAATTATGAATCAAGATGACATATTTAAACGATAAATCGGTTTCAAAATATTTATCATTACATTACATGTTAAACTTCTAAACACCATAATTACACATTCAAGTATAGATTGAATGAATTATCTTCCACAATCAAATCTTTACAATAGCCAAATAGACAGATTTTAATAAAAAAGTTTCAGGTGGATATCATTACAAAAATTTGAAAATACTCTCCTGGAACCAATTCGCAAAGATCCGAAGAGATCCCCAGATAAATTTTTTATATCGATTACATTACTTTCCTTACACAATCTGTGTAATTAGAAAGTAAAAATGTAAGTGTTTTACTAAATTAAAGAAACAAATTTGAAGATGTATTCATCCTCCTTACCGCCCCATTTCCCTTGCGTGTTCGCGCTTCATCTGGGAATCAATCAAGTATTCAGTTGGTTCAGGTATCACTCGGTTGGCGAGGTGTCAATTTCAGCTCTCTTTCACTGCTCTATGGGTGGGAAGTAGTTAGGAAATAGTTTTACCATTGGAGTTCCATATTCACAAACTAATCATCCAACTGAATCCAAAATTTTCCTTTGGTCAATCTCGAGATAGAGAGAAAGTATTGCGAATTTCATTGTTATTTTATACATTAATAATCATGAAAGATGAATGTTAAAAATACCATTCTTATTAATTTCTTTATTTTACATTTGTATTTTCGGCACAAAATGAAAAAAAAACACTAAAAATTTCTAAAACATAGGCTCTCTTATAACTGAAAAAAAAATGTTACCGGAAAAATTGCCCAATATATAGCGAAACACCTCATATACGAAGCCAAGAAATCCGATATCCCAGGATATCCTCACATGATTGAGAGAAAAATACACATACTTTACCAATTTTTTGGGAATAAATTCTGATTACTTCTGTGTAAGATTTAGAAACCATTTCGGAGGATAGTTTTGGGACAAATTTAAAATTATATAATTTTATATAAAATAATTTTTATGTGACATTTCAGTGATTTATATTTGAGCTTCAGTCATATATGCTTTGCACTGTAGAAATAGTTGGTAATCTCAACACAGCAATAGTTCTGAGGTACATACATTGCGAATAGGTATATACGAATGCGAAAATAAAACACTTGAAAATAATTCCATGGGCTCTATTATAGCAGGTTGAATAGACACAGTAAAAATATAATCGTATAAAGGGTTTATTTCTACTCGAGCATTTCCGTGATTCCTAACGTTGTAGTTTATTGTAGTATATTTAACACAATTCTTGAAGTATTCTAAACCGAATTTGCAGACATATAAAAACGGAAGTAAGAGTAGTCACAAATATTTCTTCCCTGGTATTTTTTTACGATCGAAATAATCGAATCAAATTAAACAACTAAAGAAACACCTCAACATCCCTTGCCGGCTCTTCCGGTATAAAATAATGACCACTTTCTGCAGCTAGCGAATCATTTTTAATTTCCAACACAAACATAAGAAACGAATATTCTGTGTGTGCTGCACGGTCCTGATCAACTAATCATTTACAGTTAGTAAAATTTAGGCAACGGAACAAATTAGACCCAGTGTGAAATGGAACCTTACCCCCAGTAAACAAACATTAAATACCTTAAAACCTCACCTTATTCAATTGTTCGATGTCTTTGATTTTTTGTCCTCTCAAAAAAAATTGACCGAACCCTTCGTTTGTTATTGTGACCGATCTTCATTTCATTTATATTTTTGACTTTTTTTTTCAATCTATGCTCGGGACGCGTGGAAGACTTCATTATATTTCTATCAGATTCAGCAGAAGCAACCGAATTTCCTATTTTTGTATATTCATCTCGTTTGTTTTGTTTCATATAATTAATTATTTAGATGGTTAACATGATATGGTTTGATGACACGAAGATTTATAAAATTCTTCATTGACACGGATAAATCAAAAACGTTTTATTGTGAAATGTGTCACAAATTACGAAAAATTACATTATTCTTATAGAAATGCCAGTAATTTCTTGTTTTTTGCACAAACGTATTTAGAAAGGAGGGGCATTAAAATACTCGGATGTACGTACATCAATTGTGACGAGAAATGATATCATTCTATTTTACACATTTATTAGATTTCGTGGCTTCAATTTTATTCATACTCATTATGATAATGTTTTCTATTTTGATACTGTACCGAATTTCTTTAAAAAAATTAAACACGTCGTGCTGCTTCTTAGGAAGGCGTCCAAAGCAATTATTTATATTTAATATAAAAAAGGTGAAACTAATTTCTCTCTGATTGGTGATGATTTATGCTAGGTGACATTATGGAACTATTTTGTGGGTGACATCGGATGAATATGAATTAAACTATGTGAAATAAGAAATTAATAAGAATTAAAGAAAAATAAATATCTATTTTTACATTAAGTATAATAATTAATAAGAACTAAGGAGATATAAATGAAAATATTAAATATTAAATTTGTTTGTTGTATTATTTATAATGAGAATCTTGTCAGTTTGGATAACAGTTCCTCCTCTGTGATACATCACTGACTCTCATTGCAATGGTGGAAGATTATCCTACTGGGAAATAATCGAAACGGACTCGTTAGTATTCAGGAGTCTGCTCTGTAAGCACTGTACCATCGAGGAGCAGAGAGCTTTGTTTTTCGAGTTGCGCGGAACATCTCATTTGCCTCTATTGTGCTAAGGAAAGTCACCTCTGCTAGCATCTCTTACCGTTCGCTCCAGACACTATCATCCTCGTGAACTGCTTGCAACGTTGTCATTTACTCATTCAATCTAAGTATCTGTAGTTCTCCACAATACCTCTTATCCATGGCGTGATATTATTTCTATCTTAACATGTCACTATTTTTGAGCGCTCTAATGTCATTTTTGTTGGGGAGCCCTGACGCACCAATAATAATAACAATAATAATAATAATATTGATGATGATTTCTTTCCTTTATTTTAATCTACTCAGGTAAACCATCTTCAGATATAATCTCAACTACACAGCATTGTATACGAGAAGCGATTGAATATTGTATAGGTGGAGAAATACAGCAAATATATAAATAAATATGTCACAGTGGTTATGATTATTCATGACACTGTAATATATCTTTGATTACCCATGCTTTAATTTGACACTTTAAATTTTTGAGTTTCAAGGGTGAATTAAATAATTCTGGTCAATTAGCATCTTGTTCGACAGCTAACACTGATGAAATATAAGTAATTTTAAACATGCATGTATAGCTGTCCTTACGGCCTGAAATATTTTTATTAATAAAAATATTCAAACATAACGTGGAAAGACCTTGCACTGTTCCTTCTTATATATGTTATAGAGCGAAAAACAAAAGTTACTGGAAATGAACACTTTCCATTGAAAAAATAATTATACCTTCGTTCAGTGGGAATAAGATTACAAATCACAAAAAAAAATCTTGACAAATATATTGTTCTATGATACAATATTGTCGGTTATTTTTCTGTTGTTAGAATCTCCTTTAACATATTGCTCTTCAATATACATCTTCTCCAAGTGACCGTGTTCTTCTCGATTGCCATTTCCCCTTTCTTACTCACCAGTCACGCGTCTGTAATGTTCCTTGTGTAATCTTCGCTACTGGGAGCGTCATCTTCATAAATCTACTCATTCCCAACCCTGCCTCCCTGTGCTGTACCCACAGCGCCAGCGCTCAGCCGCCGTCAATTATTTCTCACAATCCACGTCGCCACAATGGCAGGAGCTCGTCTCTGCTTCGCGGGGTCATCACGGAAACTGTTTTTGTTTGCTGGAAATGAGGACGCGGAAGAGGTCTGGGACGGGGGTGGCGGAGGGGACTTGTGTATAAATGAAGGCTGAAGGGTTTTTTCATTGGCACGGGAGTCAGGGTCGGGGGCTTCATTCTTTGCAATTTAATGAGGCGTCATGGGCACCCCGGAGCGGGCGTCCCGTTGTTGTGGCTCCGCGAAGAGCTACGCTGGGTGCGCCGCTCTCGACCTCCTCTTTTGTCTCTAGACGGGAGAGGAGGGGTAAATCTCCCCGCCTCGCTGCAGTCTAGTGATACGAGGTTTACTCTAGGACAATGGGTGCGTCGTTGATTGCAGTTCCTGTGTTGCAACGGAAATCTCATTTATATATCGAATATTAAATAATAATTTATTTCCAATTCTATATATTTAGCAGAGCGTAAGAAGTAATTAATATTATGAGATATTGTTTCTTTTTTTTCTTTTTCATTATTTTCCTCTGACATCTTCGGGAAATAAAATAAGCACCCAAAATAAATTATTATATGAAATGAGAGTTTAAAAAAGACTCATTTTCATCCAACGTATCCTTGGTTCATCACCACAATAATATAATTAAAAATTTAATTATTTAATATTTTCTTGTATTCATTTTTATACGTGTACGAATAACAAAGAATGGTTATCTTGTCTAAAGAAAGAAAGACAATTTGTACAAAATACTCTCGTTATTTTAAAGTTCTTTCGTGAATACAATATTTCGGATTTAACAAATATTTCTTATTCTTTTTTATATTGTTAGAAAACTTGTTCTGTTTTGGCAACATGTTCCATTGTCCATTTCTAAGATTCCACCATGAAGACACAAACTGAAATTCTTGTCCTTGAAATTATTTTGTTGTATTCGATTGTCGTTAATGAAATATATATTTCTCATTCAACGATTTATATAGAATGTATAAGAGTACAAATACAACGTGAAGGAGCTCTTAAAAATACCTCCCTTCTAAGTATTTGCTTGCAACAACAACTCGTTGTTCCCTCTCAACATTTCCTGTCTCTCCATCCACTTCCCGATTCCCAGTCCTCTTGACTTCCGATAAAATGTGTCTCGTGTGCCATGTGGGATATTCAATACCTCTCAAAGCTCCCTCTCTAAAATCCGATGAATAGAAAGTTCTCGTTAGGAGATCGTTAGCGCACGGAGGCAACAGAATCGCTTACACGTCGCGCCGTGCGGTCGGAGTGACGCATCCCGCAAGCCTTCTCTAAATACTCGGATCGCGACAAACACGTCATAGATACTCGGCCTCGCGCAACTTAGAGGGATGTGAAGGAGTGACACGCTCGTCTAGTTAGAATCGTCCTTAATAGTTATCGACTAATGCGGGATGATAATGGTTGGTTCGATGTAGACTCTATTTCAAACAAGTCCCATGATTACTTTGTATGGTTGGTGAGAGAAATTATCACCCTTTTTCATTAAAGAAAAAGAATAGCAATGCAATAGAACACCAATTATCCGAACACCAACCATCTTAATCGCCAATAATCCGAATATATGGGAGAGAAGAAATATTGTATGTTTTATAACTAAACGAGACTACTGTTATTGTTTACTGCATAAAGCTAACTGTAACCTCTACAGACCTATTACATCACTAAATTGTGTTTTTAACTGTATATTGTGGGTCATTCTTATACTGTTTTTCAAGCAATTTTATCTTTTTCGGAAGAAAACCAATTTTGCGGATATTTAATTCTCCGGTCCGGGTCCAATTCCAATTGATTAGAGTTATTTACAGTATTTCCTTCGACAACGGGTGTTCCCTGGCGTGACAAAGCAAAAAGGAGTGATAAACTAGAGACATTAAAAGTATTAAAAAGAATACGAAGAGAATCTCGGAATAACTGCTGGGTGTAAGGCGATACGATGATCACACATCTAAAATAAATGAAGAAAAAAAAGATGCGGCATTTCCTGGTAGCACCTTGGGACACGTTTTCTAATCTACACTGCGATGTTTTTGAGTCTAAGAAATGTTTTATTTAGATGATCTTTTTAATTATTCGTATATAATATATGATAATTTTTACACAATAAATCATTTCATTCAACTCAGTGTCGGGTTATTTTGATTTCCTTTTTACAAAAATACGAACAGTGTACGAAGTACATATGAGGGTAGTGTTTTACTTCTGTTGCCTTCCATCTGTCTTGCACTTGTCAGGGGTCAGAAATGCTTTGGTAAGCTAAGGTTTTCGAAGAAAAAAATAATTCTATCATCCTATGTCTAAAACCTTTGTTGAAGATTAAATCAGAATAAACAAAAAAATTAAAAAAATTCAAGAAAATGAATACGAAAAAAGCTTAGAAGGATGAAGTTGGGATGATTTATTATAAAAATTGTTTGAAATAACAGATCAAGATACAAGAAGAAAAAGAACATTGTGGAAGTGGACAGAAAGTGTGAGAAACAAATAGTATTGATATATCTATTGAGTGTCCCAATATTTTTAGACGAAGTACTCTTCCTTTGTGGTTTGTGAACCGCCATCCAAAATATTGGGACACTATTTCATAATAGAAAAGAGAGAACATTCCCTGTTCAAAAAAAGAATGAGTCCAATACCCACGCAAATAACATTTAATTGGAGTAAATTAAGTAGATTCGTCATCAGTTTTGTTCTCCCTCTCCATATGTCATTCCTGAGACTATTCATTGAAAGAATCCGAAGTTCCAAAGTCCTCTTGTGTGTGCGTAACGCACTCTCATTCGTTGAGGGGCGCCCACAAATCCTCCCCACCCCGTTCGGAGTGTCCCTCGCAATAATTTTCTTTTCCGCCGCCCGCCCGCCCGCCCGCCCACCTTCCTCTTGGCTCCACTTCTTGCCGCACTCGCTGCCGCGGCGTCGTCGGTCTCCAACAATAGCGCGGACGGCGCGGCGCGGCGCGGCGGCGCGCTAAAGTGTCGGGTTGAACGGATTCGTTAGAGCAGCGAGCGAGGGCACAGCCTCGCCGCGCAAGGGAGATTGAAGTGGCGGGGAAAAGAAGGAGGGGAGTCATGGACTGCGAAGGAAAAGAGATGGAAGGTGGAAGGGGAGCGGAAGATGTTCATCGACAAAGAAAACTCTCCGCGGGCGATCGCCGCGGTAATTAATTATTTCGCACATACATGGAGTCAAGATGGTGGAACATATCGAGAGTTTAGGAAGGATGGAAGCGATTCGTGAGAGACGTATTGCGTGGTGTCTTTTGTTACGTAGAGTAGGGTGGGATGGAGAGGGTAGACGAGAAGGTTTAAGGATTATTTTAGGGTTACGAAAATTGCTGCTTACTACAGGGGGGATTCGATTATAGATTTAGATCTACTAATAATACTCCTCCGTTGATTGCGAAGTAGTTCAATGAAAGGAAGGCAGTCAACTTAGGCAAATATTGCTTACATTTGTTACGGAATGACAAGTGTGGATAGTGAAGACTAAGTGTTCAGCAAAGACATATTAAGGACTCCGAATTATGTGCCCAGACTTAATCTCTCAGTTTTCTCTTCTACCACAGTTAGCTCTCAGAATCCACTTTAAATAACATGATATGTCAACACGATAAATACGAATATATTCGGGAAAAGTATTTGAGATAGGATTGTTAAAACAATACTCATTGAACTATCTTCGTTTATTGTAATTTTTTTAAATCTATGGATCAACATTTGTTGAGATCAATTTCTCAGCTTTTCTCATATTCATTTTCTGGCCTGTTTATTTTTTTCTCTGTGTATTGTGAGAGAATATGACTTATCTGCGTGTGTTGCTCAATTATTCACGTATGTCTTGTATTTATATCAATACTTTTATATTATTACTACTAAATAACTCTTTTCATTTTTTCCATTTTTCCAATCTCCTCCTCGATTCTTCGTTTCTCACCAATCCCCATCCACTTCTATCCTCTCTCCACCTCCGGGCTCCTCTCCCCGTCCGCGCGTGCGCAGTGCACACAGACTCCCATTTGGAGGAGCACCGCCATTGTTCTTTGGGCCGCACTCATTGTAGATGTCGAGTGTTCGGCTCCTCGTCTCTCCCTGACTTCAGAAAGCACGCTACCAACCTCTGCGCCTTTCTAACAAATGCTGCAAGGCAAGGCCTTCAACTTCGGAAATTCTCAACTACCATAACAGCGTTCTAAAAAAGTTTCACCGTGAGATAAACGTTTTTACAATTTATACTAATATTGTACGGAATCACCGTGACTCTGTGCTGGGGTTCGATCCCCGGTGGGGTGGGGATTTTTCATCACGCCCCAACATCCAGACTGACTCCCAGACATACTCAGCCTACTGAATAGTGAGTACCATGTCTTATCCTGGGATCAAACCGGCAGGAGTGAGATGCTGGCTACATCTGCTTCCTCAAGAAATTGAGGAGCTCTACCCTACGCGAACCCCTTGGTCACCTTCGAGGTCTGTTCGGTGTTCAGATGTGTTTAAATTTTCAATACGAAAGAGAATATACGAAAACTCACGCAAGCAAAGACTCAGCTAGTTTATCATAAACACGAAAATTCAAGTGTACTCTACACAGCAGATTATACATATCCAATATAGTTAAATGAAGGATTGTATAATTCGTATAGGGAAAATATAATTCATGTTAAGACGGTAAAGAGATAATCTGTGCTAACGAGTGAAAACGAGGTATATGTTCTTTGTGGCACCTTTTGAACATTCATAATCATCGTAAATATTAATATGTAGTTATTATACAACTATCTTTTCATTGTTTCGTCAAGACACACAACATTTCTTTAGACTTCATACCGCCACACATGTTATTTCATACCATCAACTCTACGGGTACGGGAAAGTGACTTCATATATGTTTTTTCTCTCCAAAAATAACAATGTCAGTATTTTGACTTAAGAAAGACTTTTCTTCTACCACACCAAAATCCTCGTAGAGTAATCAATTTTAGTCATGAAATTTGAAGATCTCTGGAGAAATAATGATTTTACCACTGTTTTAAAACTACAGCATATTTTGCTTATGACACGGTCATTCATAGAAATTTTATATTTGATATTTCCATCTTGACGTGTATTTCAATACAATACCGAAGGTTGTCAAATGAATTTAATAATAATAATAATACTAGTAAATTTATTGTTAAAAAAGCAGTTATACACTGCTCATGACTACGTGGAGGACAATAAACTAATTTACTCTCCAGAAGCAAGCAAGGGACCATCCCATCGATTCCGACCAAAGCCTCAAGGCAGAGGAAGATTTAACATTTTAGCACACTCCAAAGATAAAAATAAAAGTAATTCAGTACGTGTTATTATATTAACAAAATACCAACAAATTTGCATTTTATAGAACACAAAAAAGTTATTTTACAAGAACGTATGTTATAAGCTATAGATTATTCAGAAAAAAATGTTTATAAATCTCAACTATTAAATTCGAGATTTATTATTTAAATAGACACAGCCCCTAGGTAAGAGCCTAGAGAACCTGTAAAAAATCCTCCTCTACCCGACGGAAAACCGGAGAAAAATCCGGGTCAGGAAGGGATAAAAATAAAACAAATACTTTTATTAATTTTATATTATAAAGTAAAACAAATCCTATATTTTCCCAGATAATTAATGAGGTATAAACGGAATATTTATTTCAATTATTGCGCTGGAAGAGGTAGCAAGATCTTTTCAACATCAATTTTTTTCTTCTGTGAATTCACTTCCAATCCTTACGATAATGACGTCACAGGCCCTTCACTTGCAGATCTCAATATTCCGCGTTGCTTCCACCAACAACGGCGTCCGAATTAGGAGCAGACAGCAGCGGCAGCACTCGCGAGTGCCGAACAAGTGAATGAGAGAATGCTGCAAATACAAAACCCGAATATAATATGGACGCTGTATGGAAGTTTCCCCGCCGAAGCAAACCTGAAGAGAAAGGAAACCCTCACACTCCTCATCTCGTCCTGCTTGCTGCGGAGTTTTTGTCCTTTTCATTTCGATTCTCTAAAAAGGCAGAACACTGCTAGCGAGGGCAGTCTGCACCCCCTCCCTTCCCTTTTTCTACTCTTCACCCTCGACATTCCGCTCCGCTCCGTACGACGCCAGTGTTCTCCAGCGCAGCGTTGCGAAGTTTTGTTGTAAATATATCCACGAAAAGAACGGAGCGATCCATAATCCAATCAAACCTCAAAAATAAATAAAAAGAATGAAAAAATATGAGAACTCTGGGTTTGAAAGTCGAGTGTTTGGATCGGGCGCATCCTTGCAGTGCGGAGGGAGGGAGCTTACCACTGCGCGCACCTCGGTCCCTTCTCGTCTTCTTCAGCACACAAAGATCTCGTATGCGATAATACGGACGAGCGAAAATCCCTGCCATGACGAGACAAAAGACAATTCACTGTCGTATTTCACGATGAAATATTTAGTTTTTTTGTGATCCAGTATAAATATAAAATTGCTTATTAATAAAACATATTTCATGGAAATTTTTCATTTGGGCGATATGTTAGAAGGTCATTTTTCAGAGCTTCAAATATATTGTAAATTCCACATTTTTTGTTTGTTTATATATGCGTAAGAACTAATGTCAACTGTTCACAATACAAAATATTCATACACTATAATTTTGTTAATATTATAGTCTACAAATTCTGGTAAAATTAACATGAAAAGATATATTCTCCTCAATCAATCTAACAGAAAAGAGAAAATAGTAAATGTGAAAAGCAGTACTAGATATGGTTCTCAAGCAGAATTGAAATGTTACCGGGAGTGTATTTAATTTTTGTCTTAAATTAAGAGTCAGATCAATTCAATGCAAAAAGGCAATATTAACAGAAAAATTAAAACTACATTTACATATTGCTATTGGTAGAGTATGTGGCCTTATACCACAGATTCCTTGTCTCACTCTTAAAAGTTCCCTCTCAAAATCTCTCTGTTGACAACAACACAGGATATTTACTTAGCAATGAAAGGTCAACATCTATACCACGTTTTTTTTTGTTTTGTTTTTTTAATTCACCCATTACCTTGTTCCATTAAGATCAAGTATTAATCTATTAACTTAAAAACCCTATCAAAAATTATTATAAACTTGTTTTGTGATACAAATTTTTAAAATATTAAGATGAAGTTCTCAATGCATTTTTGGATCACTTGCGAACTCCATGTAGGCCCTAAACTCCAATATTCCGACAAACTTTATTTTAAATATCACATTTTCGTGCTCTTGTATTTCAGCCAAAGCTCTCATTTGAAGATTTTAAATAAATCAAATAACTAAAAAAAAAAATATTTTCTAAATCTGATCTCTCCTTGTCGTATATTTCTGTGTGCATTCAGAAGACGTGCCGGACAAGAAATATTGAGAAGAGGTGCGAAGTATTTTGGGAACACTTTCACGGTCTGTCGAAGCCATCATTCCACCAGTAAATCACAGTCCATCCCCTATCCATCCTCATTTCCCGACCAACATCTGATCGCCCTCACAACCCTCGAGTGTGCAGCCTCCCTCTACCTATAGCCGCTTCCAGCATTCATTACATTTCTTCCTTCCGACTATTGCTCACCATTGACGCGTCTCCACTTGCATCGTTTCTTCTACAAGACACTCCTTCCACCTTCTGGAAGACGTTAGCTGTCGCTGTTAGCATGAACATCTTTGGCTTCCCAAGACCCTTAAACTCGACATCAACCCCGTTTCTTCCAATCGAGCATAACTTCTCGGAAACGCCCTTCTTTCCTCTGTCATCCACCTTCATTTACATCGTTTTCTATTCATTTCTCCTCAAGTTCATTCTACGCTTCGATTTGCTGCAGGCATGTTCTAGTGTGCATGGGAGGGTTGGAGAGAGGGCTTTCTTAAGACGACGTTCAAAATTTCAACGATCTTTTCTGTCAAGATTGTTAAGATATTGTGAGAGAAAACCATTAGGCGGTGGATTCCGCCATAGACACTCATTGGACCGGGACACAATTCACAACCTCTATAAAACTTCTATAACGGTTTTATCACTGCGGATCAATTGATCCATTCACAGGATTCACAGAAGTGAAGACGATATAAAGCTTATTAAGGGCCAACATATTTCTCTAATCAACCGTTTGAAAAGAAAGCACGCTAATAGCATTATTTAGAGGAAATGGATAATTTTAAACGGAACGTATTTGCGACATTTGGATACTTTGTTTATCTGATGTTGGGTGCAATATTGTCATCTTCCATTAGATCAAAGGTTTTGGCTCAATATTCGTGAATTGATTACTTATATAGTTTATTGGTTTTTCCGAAATGAATCAAGTACTTGTTGGTATGTGCTAGGATATTGTTACCTCCATATCTGGAAAAAGGATTGAAGTATCAATGTGAAGTTTGTCATCTGACATTGTTTTGGGATGTAATGAAGTCCCATCGATGGAATATGCTCTTATTCAATACTTATTACCCTCCACATAAAGTCATTCCTTTTTCTTTTTTTTTCATGGATACTTCCAAATTTCATAAAAAGTAAGTTTTCCTGAAACGTTTCTCTGTTCCTTCAAACTGTATCCGTAGAAAATCAAGAATAAGATCAAAATATTAACTTATGTTCTGCCTTTTCCGCTCGATTATTTACTAAAATGTAACTTATTGAAATACAAGTTTCTTTCCATGTGTTGAAAAGGAACAAAATTTTTTTAAAAATTAAGATTTACGAAATCTTTTTATTTCGTAAATCAAATCATTATCTCCTTTCACTAAACAATTGGACGACTGAGAGGTGTATATTTCGATCTATGAACATAATTCATTTTGAATGAAAATTAATGTAAGATAAGTGAACCAAGAAGATATTTCTTCCAATGAAACTCCTTAAAAATGAGTATCTATTCGGCGATATCTGAATATCTAAGTTCTGTTTGAATGACTACTCAGATCTTTTTGTAAGTTTTTGTCTAAATCATTTTAAACTTTCATTATATTTACCAAAGAGCACTGTGTACATTCTTTTCTATTACAAGTGTCCGTTGGATGTGATCTATACTAAAGTTCTATTTTGCGAATTTAATTTTTAATCGAATTATTTTTGAGTCAGTTATGTAAATTATGTTGGTTATTTAAGGTTCATCTATTCTGATCATATTCACTCTTTAATGGTTGATGGTATTAACGCAATTCTTCTCGTGCAGGAATGATCGTTTTTTCTGGCTATTTCTTTAATGCAGCCAGTTTGTATGGAAAAACGTACGGCTTTAGTTCATGAAGTGTGGAACACGAGGGGGTTTTTCGACGCATTTAGATTAAATGCACGATGCATTGAAAGAAATTTTGATGGTACACGAGAGATTTGTTTGCAATGATCGTGGCAATATATCCATTACTTATTCAACCACGTTTAGGAAATTAATGGCCAAAATCAAATTGCGTTATCAAACCTCAACTCAGTACGATACTGTGCGCTTAAAATACAGACATGGTAATGATTGTGTACGGCACGGTATAAAAACATTTTATCGCGAATTCTCTGTTCGGTTAATATACCCGAACCCATGAATTCTCCACGCATTCAAGGACCTAAGCTCGCTCGTATCTTTGCTCTGTTGAAAAAGCACACTGCGTGGTCGGATATCCCCTAAGTAATTCAGATAGACGATTCTGTTTAGACTTCCCTGGGTCAATCTCTATTCCCCGGAAATCCTTTCTTCGTTTTTAACTTATGAAACATGAAATTTCCGCCGCGAGCGAATTAAAAGAGCGCGGAAATTACTCGCAAAGCGATTCGCAATTGTTTTTGGAGGCGGACGCCACGTCACGAGGCAGAGCGTGTTTGGGCCGCTTTTACGATTTTCTCTGTTTTACAGCTCGTAATTTCAGAATTATGATTCGAGTGTGAAAGAAAGCAGTGCTCTGGGTTTTAGACGCGGCGCGGCCTAGTCCGTGTGTTTATTCGTGTTTCCTCCCAAAGAGATGTGGCCATAGCGAAGCATTTCCCGTGCAGTGTTCGCCTTCTGCTAATGTATCTGATCTTAATATACAGATTCTATGTGGGTCTATGTATAGATCATTCTTCGTCGTTTTTTACTACGAAGAAAATAATACAGTTTAGTGAAATGTACAGTATACATATATCAAGTACCATTCTCCAGCTTATAATCTCTCGTTTTACATCTCAAGTAATAAAGCGTGACTTTGTTTTCATCCATTTCACCATTAGTTATTTTTTTCTATTAATGTGATGTGGTGAATGTGATTTAATTGGATACTTCTAAAACTTTCTATAACAAAATAAATAAATAATCAAAGACTTAACGACCTTATGATGAACGAATTCTATATATTTTGTGATATTAAGTACACAACTTTCGGATTTATGTTGAATTCATCATCAGGTGTCACAAGCTTCAGCATCAAGTCGAAACGTTGTATATTTAAGATCACAAAATATCGTAGTATTCATCCATAATAAGGTCGCGAATCTTTGATGATTTATTTATTTTCATTACATACCGGACGTTAATTCTAGTTGAATTGTTATCGCAAATTATTCGAAAATACATTCGTTAGAATACTATGTCTTTGCGACTGACATCTAACAAATATTTATTAGAAAATATTACGAAATAAATATAAAGAAAGATGATGCAAGGATGCAAAGGAAAACACCAGGAATGAAACGCAGTGTTGTTTCATCACTCCTCTCCGCGATTTCTTTTTCCGAAATCGACAAATATTTTCATCCTACCGCTGTTAAAAATGAACTCGATAATTATCTCCAATGAAATGTTTCTTGGCACTATTTGTATATTTCCTTTCAGCATCGACGATTGCGCCCACACACGAAACGTAGTTATAAATTTCCAATGGGGTCTTTCCATCTCTATACGCAAACATTTTCTCTATTCGATCTTTTATGACCCTCTCGAATGACTCAATTCTCTCTGAATTCCAATAAGACACCTATAAATTAAACAATTTGAGTGATCAATTTTCAGAATTCTTTTTTAATTTGTATATCAATGAAAAGATAATATACTAAAAAATATAGGTGAACTACAGCGCTTTATTTGTAAGATGGACAAATTATCATCTCCTCGGAGTTTACTGTCATGAGTTGATGGTAGTAGCTTCGTTCTTCCGTAAAAACGTTGCTGGCATATGTTCAACACCCTTCTATCTTCTTCATCTTCAAAAGTATTTTTAAAGGTATTTTCCCATTCATTCGGACTCTTGTACAAGCTCGATTTCTTCCCTAGTATTTTGTCATTTCTTTCGTCGCAACTAAGTCCAGATTCCTTTTCTCCTGACGCAAGATGTTTCTGCCATTATGCTAATAGATTTCCTGAACGAATTAATTTCCTTTATATGATTGGGTTGATCTGTTCTAAATATAGCTAGTGGGGCCCAGCATTGGAGAATCGAGTGCCTTTATTATTTTAAACCTATTGGAATATTCGTCTATCAACATATGTTTTTAGAGATCAATAAAACAAAATTATAAAATTAAACATATTTATTAACGTTGAAAATAATTAACGATAACGACTCGCTGACATTTTTTCTTGCTTGTGATTACCAATCTGTCGACATCAAAAATATTCCTTCAATATAGGAGTACGTGATGAGAGTAGTTTTCCGAATATCCCACTTTTATAAGCTCTTGATGATATTTCATTTTATCCCATTACTCCATTGGGGACACCCTCACGCTCCTTTGGAGTTTCGCCCCACCCAGGTTTCATGCAAGGATATCGCTCACTCGTTACAACAATTTCTCGTTCTCATTAATTCGAAAACAGTCTGGTATAAAAATAAAATTTCACTTTTTTGACATTTGAGTCAAATAACAGTAAAATGTTATTGATCATAAAATAGTCTAGCGATGGGTGTCGGGCAACTTGAGTTAGGTTGACCCTTGGATGCCCCCATGAACTGAAATGCCAAAATAATTTACATTATTAAAAATGCATTATTTACATTATATATTTACATTACATTTTTTTATTTTATTGTATAAGAGAATTTTAATGGAGTAATTGATGTTCGTCTATAGTATATGGTTTTTATCAGTGTTTTATATCATCGCATTACTTGTATTTCTTTGGCGGGTGTAATCGCTCTCCCAGCATCCGGTAGCGGCGACGGGGCGTGTGCCTTTTGAATCCACAACGCTCCACTGGCGGCAGGACATCTGGGACCCAAGAGGAAACAGGTGCAGACGAAGGGAAGCGCGATCAGCTCCGGATGTGCACATAAACGGTGTTCGGAGCACCAGGTTGACATCTCTGATAAGCGATTCCTAAGGAAATAGGAGAACTGGCGAGACACTGTTTGATTTTCTTTAATATGTACACCTCGATCTCTGGTAGAATTACGTGAAATATTTCCTGGGGGGTAATATGAAGGAAAATGTTTGTGTTGTGGGACTTTACACTATATGATGAGGAAAGACTAGACTGCGAACAAAAGAGGAAAGGACACTATGACATGACAAAAAATACGAAACTAATACATACGAAAGACGACTTCACTGACTTCGAAACTTATACTCTGAAAATATCGAATTTGCGGGATGCATTGAAGAATATGTGATGTGTTAGAGATGGGCGCCTCCAGTAATGAAAGAGACGTAGAATAAGAGAGGCTATTTATGAAAATGTTAATTCCACGTAATGACACGCAATTCCACTGTGATGTGGAATTAAAATAAACTAAATAAATAAATGAAGAAAAATGTAGAAATGAAGAGAGGAAAGGATAATCTTAAGTGCTCTTCAGTTACCTACTTCTACGTATGTTTCTCCAGCTATGTAATACAATGCTATAATGCGATGACTAAATAAGTGTTCTTTCAGAAATATTTTATGAGCAGTTGCCTTTGGTGTAGAATAATACTTCTGATTGACTTCAATGTTCAACCGATCCGAGAAAAATCCACTGTTCATATACACACTTGATAGGTTTGCTCTTATCCCTTTATTTTCTACTAGCTGACCCGGTAGACGTTGTCCTGTTTAAATTTAAATAATTTTGTTTGTGATCGCTTCGTAAATTTGTGAAAAGCTTCTTAATTTTCCAACTTTCGTATGTAATTATCCCGGATTTTTTTCCTGAAAACTTTTCCAGAACTATAACGAATAAAACAAAAAGAAAAAAGAATTGCGCATATCCATTGTTCGAATCGTGAGTTATAGTCTTGAGTTCATTAAAAAATCTCATAGAAAAAAATCACTTTCAGTTTTTCTCGAATTTTCCAATTTTCGGGGCAACTTTTTCAATATCTCCTTCCCTAGAAACATTGTTCTGACTATTGCGAACATTTTTTTAAATTAGTCAAATCGGTCCTGTCGTTCTCAAGTGATGCACTTACCAACGAACGGCATTTAATTTTTATTTATATAGACAGTCAATGTTGGGTTGTTACCTGAAACTATTTTCTCAAAAAAATAATGTTATTTTTAAGTTTAAGTCACTGACCTACATAACTGCAGGTATAGAGTGGAAATTTCTTAATTTCTTTCAGTCCTATTTTATTTTATAATGGCATTGCGAATTATGTGAATGTGACCTGTTTTCTCCATGAATCTAACCTCCTCCGGTCTATTGGAATGACAGGGGACAAGTAAGGATAATTTTGAAATTGCTTTTAAAAAATGTTCATCTTTGATAGTGATTGATGTGGCATTTTTCTTCGCTATTTGGTGAACAGTATAATGTTCTGCTACAGTAATAGTAATATTGATATCACATTTTAGTTACTTATCATAGTTCTCGATTCATTCAAAATGTTCAAAATATTTAAAAAATGTTCGATGATACATACTTTGTTCTAAGTTTTATCATACCTGATTTTAATGGATATTTAGAAATCATACCTGATTTTAATGGATATTTAGAAGTTGTTTTGTAAAGAAATAATTATTTCAGTTCAACCGTTTAAACAAAAATAAAATTTAAAAAAAATGCAAAATTACGTTTTGCAAATTTAACCATCCTTTCAAGAATATCAGTTTGAACTAAGCAAAATATTCTCCGAAATATATTTTTTTTATCGTTTCTCGTGTCTTCTGTATTGGGAATTCGTCACAGCCATAGCAAAGTTCCAATTGAAAAACGTAAAGGGAAGAGAATTGTCCTGTGTTGGTCTCCATAAGCTACGACAGATATTACCAGAAATGTTATGCATAGACTTTAGTATCTTCAAGGAATAATGTATCTTAATTACCTCTATCTTCACTCTTTGAGTTCTACAGGTGTACGTAAATCAAATGAAATCGTTTGCTTCTTCCATTTTGATGTTTGATGTTTTGATGTTCCATTTTGATGTTTGTATCCCATCATTAATGATTTAAATGCAATTTCGAAAACGAAATCGCAGCAGACACAGTGCGATAATAATCAGTGTTTACTCATCAGCAGTACAGTAATGTCATAATACTACAATCTTTTAGTGATTTTCATGCTTTGAGTTTTCATTTGAACATTTTTTTTTCTATAATCAATTACGCAGTACGGCCCTTCGCACTCTTTTGCCACGGAAATGTCACGGGTTCGATTCCCAGTGGAGTCAGAAAATTTTGTATCTTTTTCACTTCTATGTTTCAGTTCATATAGCTGTGATGATTGAAAAGTTTACCCTCTGCGGCTTACCACCGCAATTGTAATTTTCGGATACGGCAATCGAGATATCCGTCTAAACGCTGTTCCCCCCACAATGATTCACAATGTGTCTTAGTGAGTAAACCCACGTAGAATTGGACATCACTAGTACTCGGCACCTCGGCCGAAACAAGAAACACATAAAATTATATAGTAAAAATAAGGTATAATACCGTAGCAACCACTTAAAGAATGTATCTTTATCACATTCGAAATTATAAAGCATTTCCATGTATTTTTTTATTTTTTTATTTATTAATAATAATAATAAATTTATTGTCAAAAAACAGTACAAACTGCGTATGACCACGTGGAGGGAAAAAAAATTAATTTACTCTCCGGAAGCAAGCAAGGGACCATCCCATCAATTCCGATCAAGGGCCCTAAGGCAGAGGCGGATTCAAAAATTTCAGCAAAAATTCCTAGATAAGATAAAAATTTAGCTACGAGTTATAATACTAATAGAATGTCAATATGTTTGTAATTTTAAGCAAAAAATTACATGTACAAGTTATTATCGAACTATATATTATTCTGAGTATAGTGTTTAAAAATCATAAGAATTGAAATAACACTAAATTCACGATTTATTGTTACAATAGACACGTCCCTAGACAAAGCCTAGAGAACCTGTATCATAAATCCGCCTCTACCAGAAGGAAAAACGGAGAATTATTTAGGCTGTCTCAGCCAACCTGTCTACATGGAATGTAATCGAGAAAAGAAGTCAACATAGCTTTCGCAACTCTCATTTTTGTTCATATTCACTAGCACTACGCAACTTGGCCGCGTTTCCCTCGCCGTCAAGGAGGAGGCGCAAGTATATCTACACCTAGCTTTGAAATGTTCCTCGTACATGCTCTATTTCCATCACCAAGTCCGTAAAAAATACGAATATTGTACTTTCGTTCCATTTTTCGTAATATATATTCGTTCAATTTCTCTTCGTCGTGTAGGTGATACGCGGGCCACCTCCGTTGTTGTCGCACCCCGTAGCGTGGCCGTCTCGCACGCTGCTCGCAGAGCGATGCCGCGAATAACGCTTGAGGGGCGGGAGGGGAGAATAGGGACGGGGAAGACCCAGGCTAATTCGAGATCTCGTGGCCCGGCGGGGGGAGAGGAAGGGATGCTCGAACTGGGAGTCATTCATTCATATTTCTGGGGAGCACGGCGGGCGTCCGGCCGCGGATATGGGCGAGGAGGGGCAGGGTCGCGGGGCCCCGTGCCAGGAGCGGTCGCGGAGTGCTGGAGACGCGGTGAGGCGGTGGCGAAGCGGGAGGATAGCGCTCGGATGTGAGGGCGGGGAAGTTGATAGCGGTGGTGTTAGGAATGATTGTAACCATGGAGGAGGTGAAGAATTTTTTACACCAAAAGATGGAATGTGATCGAGAAAGGAAGCCAACACAATTCAGAAATAAATTGATAGGAGGAAGGATCGAAAATTCACTCGTATACTTTTATATATGTGTTAATTCACAACTATCAGTCATGTTATATTGATTTAAAACTCTGTAGAAACAGAAGGTGAGAGAGAAGACGATGGTATAAAACGAAGAAACGTATGCAAATAAAATGAGGCAGCGATGGCATGGGTTGTGACGACAACGGCATCGTGTGCAGTAGACACTGCGATTCAGTTAAGCCCAGGGCCGGGCGGATGGAAGATGTGAATGAGACGTGGTGGCAGCGTTATTTGTGAAATCGCTTGAAGTTCAGATTCCTTCGCGTACGGAATAGAAGGATGAAGATTGAGAAGTACGTGAGAGATATCACTCTGTATTAGGTAAGGGATATCAATATCTTATTCAAATGGAAATTGTTTTCACAACATTATAGATTTATAAAATTATAGTATTTTTATTTGCGGTGGAAATATGAATAATATTTCAGTCGTTTTTCTATTAAATATTTTGTTTAATAACCCACTGTTATGAAAATATAGGTAAGAAGAATATCATTAATATTTTACATGTGATAACTAACATTATTGTAGAACGTTTCCATTTGAATGCAATTGACCCATGTCAATTAAATAGGGCATAGTATGAATGAAGTTAATATGATTCGTAGCAAAAACGTTTGTCTAATAAAATCTGTATTTGAAAAATTAATAAAACAATATAAGTGAATAGAGTGATGATATTGAGAAAGGAAAATAAAAGAAATCGGTAATTTTAATGTACCTTACGATTTTTCTATTCTGACACTGAAGTGAATGTTTTAAGGCGATCGGTGGGTGTGAAGCAAGTCAACTCATGTGATCTGAAATGCAGTGTGTGACATCGGTAGCAACCACGTAGGACTGGCTGCTCGCCAAGGTACCGTCCTCCTTCATCTCCTTCTTCTTTTTAACCGTCACCAATGATTCCTGCATTTCTTCCATTTCTCCCATTTCTCCCATGCATCGAACAAAGGTTGAAATGGAAAATCATAAAATAGA
The DNA here is from genome assembly GCA_002313205.1 of Laupala kohalensis. Lineage (NCBI taxonomy): Eukaryota > Metazoa > Arthropoda > Insecta > Orthoptera > Trigonidiidae > Laupala > Laupala kohalensis. The sequence continues at coordinate 329,974 of NNCF01128294.1, read as the reverse complement.
TAATTTGTAACTGACGGACAGCCTAAAGTCAAGAAAGCATTTCCATGAAGTATGTATTATCTTCAGAAGTTTTCGACCTGCAACAGAGTATGATTGGCAATACCGGAGAGGTAAGGAAAATATTGCACTTCGAAATTACTAGTAACGTATTATAATAAGTAAACTATGGTATTAAAAGAGACTGGTGTGAAACTTCGTGAGATGAGATACTTGAATGAGTGTTGTATACAATTATTTAAACAATATTGTGTATAATGTTATTTGTATTTTGAAAACCGATTTATATACATTGGTGTAGTTTCTGTAATGGTACGGATAAAGAGGGATAATAATTGTTCACTGCACTTCCGTCGAAATATGAAGATTTTTTGCTGAATCCACACTAGAAATAGTTACAAGAAATAAATAGAAAAAAACCAATGGAAGAGGAATTTTGTAATTTTAGTGAAATAAAGCTTTTACTACGTTCTCAGCTATCACAGTATAAGGAAATGGAGGTATACTTGATTTGCAAATTATATGGATGCAATTGGGATGATCATAAGAGGAAAGATACCTGATTATATGCGATTTCAAAATATTTACATCTTGTTGCCTATAATCTTATTTCCTGTGCACTATCCAAAATCGTACATGCACTGATTATTATTTCCCTAACACGATGCTGCATTGGAATTTTGACTAGGACATTTCAACTGACTCGATTGTCGTGCAACCACATGGTTACTTGTCCACTAGGCAAGATGATACACGCCTACCATTGTACGACGATAACTTTATATGTAGTTGCGTATGTAATAAATGGTAACATACCTCCAGAGATTTAAATGACTACATTATTATTTATTTCGCTATTGCCTCTAAAAGAACAAAAATGAGAGGTAACTGAAAACGTTGGGAATAAAGAAAGGAAATATTAATCAGGGTTTGAAACTTAAAAGTGATGTGTCGAAGTGGGTTCTATGATGAGGAATAATGAAAAGTGTGAAGTTAAGTCAACGAAAAATGACCTAGATCCAGTTTATTTGACAGAGATGACTAGATACTATTAGCAGAATATTGAAGGACTGATACTTTTGCCATCGATAATCGCAAAATTATATATTGAAACATTGAATGGTTGTAATACGATTTATCCCCTACATTTGGAGCCAAAAAATTGGTTTGTCAAAAATGATCCACATCCTTCATCTAGTATGGTCACCAAATATTGCTCAAACTAATATGGATGGAGAATACGAAAGTATGAATGGGTGGATAAAAATCATTGTAGCTACAAAATCATAGACAGTGAGTAAAATGAATTTACGAATGTCCTCCTAACATTACCAACCTGAAATAATTTCACTCCTCCTTCATATTCTCTACCGGCACATACTCTTGTACTACCAAACATTTTGACATCCTTTAATCCTCTGTGGTTTCAATACCTCGGTTTTCTTATTCTTCAACTCACTTCATCTCTCTTTCTAAGTAGAAAAATCTTTCAAAATTTAATTTCCTTATATTTGCCATTCCCAGCATATATTCTCGTGTATCTCACTTCCTACTAATATATCTTGAAAGAGTATTTAACCTTTCTTTTTTTTTTTCATCTGCTCATTATTTAACCATATTTTAGTCCCATATCTTTAGGAATGTACAACGACAAAACTTTTTCATGAGAATAGTAATCAATGTGAGACAACTTTACGTGAAGGACAAGGGTAATAAATCATTCGGAAGCAATTTCCTGCCATGTTCTTGTACCTGTATCGCTGCCGACTAAATGCTGGGTTAATGCACATAGCTCGTAATGCAGCATATGCTATGCGCTTATGGAACACTGATGGACGACCGCTCGACATACGCACGCGATGGCTCGCTGCGACTTCACAACATGTAGGAAAAAAAACAAATTCCATTTAAAATTAAACGAGGATTACGAGGGATGATCCTTTAATATTTATTTGCATAAACGACGTATTTATAATAAAATTTGATAAATTTTATGGTCAAAAAAGCAGATTCAAACTGGGTATGAACACGTGGAGAACAATAAACTAATTTACTCTCCGGAAGCAAGCAAGGGACCATCCCATCAATTCCGATCAAGAGCCCTGAGTTAGAGGTGGATTTAACATTTCAACACGCTGCTAATAATAAAAATAGTTCGGTATGTTTTATAATATTAACAGAATACTAACAAATTTGTATTTAATAAAACACAAGAAAGTAATTTCACAAGTTCTTATTATTATCAAACTATAGATTATTTGCAAAGTATTGATGATAAGTCGTAAGTGTTAAGTAACACTGAATTCGAGATCTATTATTTCAATAGATGCCACCCCTAGGCAAAAGCCTAGCGAGCCTGTATAAAAATTCTATCTCTACCCGAAGGAAAACCGGAGAAAACCCCGGGAGAAATACACGCAATTCATTCAAATTTTCGTAACTTTCTCGAAGAAATATAATAATAATATTTTTATTCCGCAAAATGTTTCATTACTTACGTTGTCAGTACAGGAACAAGTCTAGGCATCATATCAAGTAAAGGATGGCTAAAACAGTTTGAATTACATATTTAACTATAAATAACCGTCTGAATGTTATCAAGAAAAACGTACGGGGAGTACTCAATATGGAGGAAGCCAGGAACATGTTGAAGGGTCTAAAAAAGAAGCATGGTAAAAATATTAGTTCACCAGTCTGGCCATCTCTGCGCGGAGCTTGTGCCAAAATACCTCCAATAAGTTACGTCTATGTCATTATACTCTATCTAAGCAGACGCCCCATAACAATATTGGAGGTTCATGATGAAAAAAGAGAGCAAGATTCAAAAGATACTGTGATAAAAGCCAAATTAAAGAGAACAGAATTCGCGAGGGAATACGTTTTTTGTCGTTACGTGAATATAAGTGTAAAAGCATATTCATTTAAAGAGTTTATAATTCAATTATACAACGTTCTGGTGAAAATGAAAAACATAAAAATTTATTTTTCAAATATGTTTCTTATCCCATTATTTTCACATATTGAAATCATAGAGATACGAATATTCAAGATTAGTATCTTTGGAATCGCAATGCACAAGACATCGCAAAGTATCATCTAAATTATTTGCATTAATTCACATTTATATTTCCCAGCACTAAAAATGTTTTTTGTTTTGTTTCAGGTATTTGCATATTCCAGTAGAGATTGAATAAGTGTGAAGATACGTCACTCGGTGAGTTTATAGATTCTTACGGTAACATTAAAAAAACTTAATTAATTCTTTTCCTTGTCTCAGTCGCACCTATTACTTTACAAAATATTTGAGTGGTGTTTTGTTGAAACCTAGATGTCGAAGTTTGGTAAACTATCATGTGAAATCTTCTTTCTTTCATTCTCACTACTTCGGTAATTTAACGCATTAATTAAATAATTGTCAAGTAGGATGTAGAGATAACAAGTAAACAAAATTTGCAAATTCGTTTTCGTTAGTTTATTTTTCCCTCAAAAACTAATGAATCACCGATGTAATGTAACACAGTACTGTGACAATATTAGTACATGTAATCGTTTTACACCATTTCTGTTACGACTCTCTTTATGGTGTATTTATATCGAAAATCGTTTTCATAAACTTCATTCATTCATTCTTATCTTTACATGAACACATTCAGTGGACATTCAAAAGAGGCCATGATTCAAAGTGGTTGCATAGCAGGTTTTTCCAAACATACTTTCATGTTCCCTACTTAGAGTGGAGAATTTGTCTTCAAGATTTCAGGGAACCCGCGTGTTTTGTCCGGGTATTAAATTTCATATGATTTCAAATCGATAATTCGGAGAAAAATACCTGATGGCGAGGATGTCTTTCTAAGCATGTACTTTTTTTCTTAAACCTGTTTCATGAGATTCGATTGAGGAGAAAGAATAATCTAATAGCAGTGTCAATTGCATATAAGGTTTTGGGAACAGGGACATACAAGAACGATAAAAATTTGCGAACAAATGTTGGACAAGTAATGGAGATATGAATTATCTCTGGCAATAGGTAAATATTTAGTGGTGTATGACACCTGTACACAATACCTTTTTCATTTGTGAAGTCTACATGTGATATCTTGTTGTAAAATAAGAATACAGACAAGATTATAAATTTGTTGTACCATTTTATACCAATTTTGCTTACTAAGAAGTAAAACTCTTTATCAAGGATGGTTGATTTTTCGTATTGACAGAACAATAAAAAAAAAGTCTTTGACTTTTCTTCTCGGGATAAATGTTTTGCAAATTAATAATATGAGATCTATCTCATTGATGAATGCCAAGTTTAACATTTTATTGAGAAAAGTACTGTAATTATAAAAATCTACCTTTAAATATTTTTGCCTAGCCCCCCTCTCCCCCCAAAAATGCATTTAATTATGAACTGTGGGGTTCTTATTATTAATCTCGTTGAAATTGATCACGTGGGAAAGCTCTTATCCAAATGAGCAATAGTGTTTGTTTCATGCGAACATTTATTAGCGTAAGCTCATTTTATATGGCTTTATATTTAACAATGCGTTTATGAGCATTAGTTAATTTCGTTCACGTTATTAATTACAAATCAAACACGAAAATACAAATAAATACAAATTACCACTAACACTATTCTGACAATTGCCAAACTTCCGTGACCCATTAAAAATTGAACGTGACACAATATTGATGAATATGATCCTCAAACTGTAGTTTCGTACCTACAGCCAATTTATAAACACTTTTTACCTTTTAAAATAGTTTTTTTTTTCCCTGGCTTTTGAATCCATGTCTGCGAAAACCGCGTTACATACATTGTTGCCTATCTCCACGCACAAAACTCACTGGTATCAGTAGCGTACATTCCATTTCCTGCTATCCTTCTTCATTTTAGGTATATTCTTCAACTTTCAGTGCTTTATAAGCAAACAAATATGAATTAACTGTTATCCGCAAGAATTTATCAAATAGGTTCCCTAGTTCTTTTTTAAAATAGCGACACTATTAATCAACTTTCTGATGACTTTTATGTGTTCACCCACACCGATAACGAAAGAAGTTACTCCTATCAAATAAATATTTATTATTATACTCTTCACTGCCAGATTCCAGACGTAACTCCAACATAATTATGATACATTGGAGACATATCGACATGTTAGAAAAATTTAAAAAAGTCTTCTATCTCCTCTAACCGGTGTTCCTAATGGACAAAAGTTATCAACGTTCAGAAACTATTTGAGAAAATGTCCTCAGAAGATTTGGCACACTTCAACAGGCAAGACAGGTTTGAACAGGACGAGTGTCTTTTTTGCTGTGGCGTTCTCTTATTATAAATATCGATTAGGCAGTTTTACGACTCAAGAGGCATTTACTTTGCATATAGCTGCTCTTCCTGAATATTCGCGTCTTCTTGTCCAGTGTGAAACTCGCCTCCTTCAGTTTTCTCACCGTGGAGGAATCTACAATCGAAGATCTCGATTCATGAATTAAGAGGATTTGTGTTGGTGGACGGGTTTCCTGATGTCTAAGTGGTTGCGCTCAAGTCTGAACTTTTCCCTTGCCGTATGCTGTGCGTTTTGATTTGTAGATCAAATGTCCATTGAAAACTACGGTACATGTTAAAATACTTTTATAATAATTCTCTTCATTGGCGAATGTTTAATGACTTGCTGTACGATGGGGTATCGCATCACCGGGATGTGTGAATGTAGCGGGGATTAGGAGGGAGGGGGGGATTGAGAGTCGTGTTGAAATCCTTACCATATAAGTTGGTTATCCTTAATAATTACTGTTGTCATTTCTGTAATGCAATGGCTAGTTTAACATGTAAGATCGAACACTGGTAAAATAAAATTGCGGAGCACGCACTGCAAACATTAACAGCAAAAATACTTAAAATTTTAAAAATGCCCTACCTTCTACACACAATTGCAAATAAAAACCGTACATGACGCAAGAATATTCACAATTTTAAATATAATGTTAATTCAGTGCTACAATATTGTGTCTTCATCGTAACAACAAATGAGCAGCTGCAATGTACTGAATGAAATTGATGAGCTCGGTCTCCTTGTATGTAAAAACTTAACATTCCAGATAATTAAAATACTTTATGCATTAAATATTGCAATACTGTTACGTAGTTAGTCGATGCTTCCCCATACTGCTTTCTCATAATCTTTGCTACAGCTGCTTTTTTAAGTGATACTTGGGTATATCTTTGTTTATAACAGTCAACAAGAGGTCACATTTGTATTTTCAATTGTGTTTGTACATGAATAAATTCAAATACGAAATACTTGAGAATGAATTTAATTGGGAAAAATCAAGATTTGCTTCTATAAAATTAAATGAAAAAATTTCTCGACAAATAAATGGTATTCCCGTAAACAGAACGAAATATACCTAGAATGTATTACAAATAGTAATTTTTAATTTCTTTCTCACATTTTTATGAATAAAATGATAATATTTTATTACAAAATACGTTTTTTGAGTTAACACGAATTTTCTATTTTGAGTCGGAAAAAAACAAAATATTTGACAGATGTAAGAACAGACAGAGTTGACGTCTATTACTATATTATTCAGTTCCAGTAAGGGATATTATCAAAATAATGTTTTTATTTTATTTTCAATTCAGTGGAGTTTGCTAGGGCGGGACATTTTTAGTCTTCATTTATTTTGGAGGTTCTTTCATTTATTCTGAAGGTGTAAAAACAATGACTCAAATATCAAATTGTAACCCAGATCGCTTTGTTTAGTCTAATACTTCCGTTAATTATCAAATATTGGAGTTTTGGTTTGTGCAAAATGAATCCCAGGTGTTAAAACTATTTTCGTGAAATAAATTGAATGCAGCTGGGGTTTTCTTCAAATCAATTAGCGATTTCGACCTTTTGACACTAACGTCTACACTCACAAATTTGATACATAATTTGAAGATACTGAAAGGCATGAAGTAAGAAAATTCTGATTTTTATGATGACTACCCTGAGAGTGGAGGACATATTTTGCATTTCCTACTTGCATCCAGAAGTTATAAAAACTGAACTTATGAAGCATGACAAACATGTGAACATATATTTCTCTTGAACGCAGCTCTTAGCGAAACGTGCAACGTCCATTAAGGTGGTTTCTTTCAGTGTTTGTTTCTCTTCTTGAAGGGCACAACACTTGAAAAATATCCAGAAGCAAATAAGGAAGAGCAACGATTCTCGCTTTTGCATTTTTCTTCGTCGCGAATAGTTTTAACGATATTGGATCTTCGCAGAACGAGTTTTGCAATTTATGGGATACGCCACTTAAAATTTAAATATATCTTCATTTCTCTACAGGAAATTAAAGGTTTTCATCAACTAGAATTTTTACGCACCAAAATTCATTGAAGATGTTTGGTGATTGACCTAATAGTTAAGTTCTGCGAAATAATTTATTTGGGTGTAACTACTCATTCCTATTGCTGTAGTACTTCAGTTTTTGTTTCAAATGAAGGTTGTATTTATTTTCATGCACAGAGATGATACGTACCACATCCCATTGTCTGTCCAGGCAAGACTCGATGTTTTATGAAAACAACATTTCCCACGCAGACACCCAACCCACTGTTCAAGCAGCTCGCGCAACTTCTTTAACCGTTGGATCTCACCAAAAAAAAACTCGTCTCTCCATTTCTAGGCAGCAATCCCATCCATGGGCTTGTTCACTTGCACCAACATCCTATGGAAATAATTCTCAGCTCAAGGTGCAACGCTGCAGTCTCTCCCGCCGCAACGATCAGGATTATCTCTGTAAATCATACTCTTATGTCTAATGTGTCCTGCGCCGGAGAAGTCATCTCTGTCAACTTGCTTTCGTTTCATTGGCTGCGGACGAGAAGAAGAGAGGGGATAAGAGGAGGAAGAGCGTTCGAGAAGGCCGATTAGTTATGCAAATGCTCGACTCACCAACATAAACATGTCGGATACGTCTGATGGGACGAGATTCTAGTTTGGTCGCTTAGAGGCTCCCTGTTCCTGCTTCAGCGGCCGACGATCGTGTCAAGTCCACGGTATTCCTAACTTCACATTCTGGAATTGCGAATTTGTCAAACCTTNAGAGACAGATTCCTAACTTCACATTCTGGAATTGCGAATTTGTCAAACCTTTTAACTATCAAAAAAGAATTATAACTAATGGGTTGAAAACTTATTTAATGACTTTAACTACTTCTTAAAGTAACTGAAAACAAAAAAAAATCTATAATTTAAAAAGATGACACAATCAGTTAAAATGGGAAAAAATGAACTTTATATTTGAAGAAACTTTGTTTGTTTTTTACATTCGTATTGGCATATATATTTTTCATAATTTTTTTCTGCATAAAATAATGGGACTAAAAATTTCAAATACACTTAAATTTTAAGTCTTCCCAACCAGTTCGTGCCATTGATCAACTTAACCAAAAGAGAACAAACATGTTTCTAATATACATATTTTTTTAATGAAATCTGTTAAACAATTCTCCCTGTTAATGGTGTTATTATTACTAGTTCATGAAACGGTCGTATAAAGAAACTCAGCAAGGTGTTACGACGACTTAAGATCAAAGTTAAAGAGGATCATACTGTAAAAAAAATAGTTTGTCCCACTACCCCATGAGTTCATGGAAGGTAGAATTCCGTAAAAACTTGGCCTCGGCGCAAGAAGGAGAAAACACACTCCAATCGCTTCCACCTCCGGTATAGACCTGATACTCTTTTTATTGTATACTGAGTTGTAGTTGCAGGAGTCAGTGTGTTGACAAGACAAGAGCGGACAGATGAAAATATATTAAACAGAAAAAATATAAAAATTGGAAAAACGGAACGAAAAAGGTTTGGTTGATGTACTCTGAGAGAGACAATATTCACCGTTGTTATTGCGGTAAGAAAGCAAAGCAATATCACACCGTTGCGTCTCGACGAGGTGGCTGGCAGAAACTGCCTTTCTCTTGCCCGCAATATGACCTCTCGGTAAATGCCCGCGATAGGCTGCTGTGGCCATCCCAGCACTAGACAACTCCTAATAATTCAAGTAAAAGATTAGAGCAATCAGAAGTGATCCTTCAAAAGTGGGTAGTACGCGACTTTTACATTTTGACAAATATTTTCATGTAATTCGATATTTTGATACAGAAATTACTATTTGTTTGCTTTACTAATGGGCCACTGATACTCATTTTTATTTATTTCAGTCATTGACCTAGCATTACTTGAGGAGGTACTCACTGATGAGTACTACACATCATAACATCAATAAATCTTTTTATGTAGAAAAACTTTTCTATTGTATAGATACGAGTTGCTGAATGTTTGGGTATATTTTTCTGGCATGTGAATCTTTACCATGTAACCTAGTATTGCGATCAAACTTAGTGAAATCGTATGTAACGATCGTTCGTAAATTACGTCACATGATCTTTGAGGATTTCCATAACCCCGGGCCATGTTTTATCACGTCATACCAAATCCCTCCTTAATGCGACGTCACAAAACCACCTATTCCCTCCCATCATAATTAATGGAGAAAATATAATCATTTGAATACTTAAGAGGATTATAAAGGTCGAAGGTGATGCAGTGAGTAAAGGTTGTAAGGGATTATAAGACTTTTGTTTTCATAGTAGGAAACTTAGTGAAATTGTATATATCAATTTCACGTTATCCACAGGTATTCTATTCGTCGATCTTCGCGAAAATGTGTGAAACGACGTATATGTAACTAATTTAAAGTCCTAGGTTTCCGTGCCTAAGATCCGCTTCATAAAACATCAGATTTCAGTATGACATCCATTTTCTACTCCGACGTGAATCAGTCCAAGGATAATCAGGAGGATTGTTTTGTGTTTTATATACAAAAAAGTTCTCACTTATGTGTATTCGAAGTACTACAGTTTGCTAATTTTCTGACTCCCTTTTAATTCAACCACAGTTTTCTTCAAAGGACTTGAGTTGACAATACAATATTTTAAGATTAAACGACTTAATACAAGGGTGAATATATACGTTCGATGATCAACACACCGAGTCTCTGATGATCAGTGTTATCCCTAAGTAATCATGAAGAGAAATGAATCCAAACAGAAAATCATGAAGAGAATCTTTTAGTTACAGTTGTTTTGTCTCCTGCAACTAAAATTAATCTCCAGTTTTATGTGCGCAAAGCGGCAAGTGGTTGACCTCCACAGTCCGGATTCTCCTCCAACGGTTTGACAGCCTAACAGGGGCTCCGATAACTTCAAGGCTTCGTCTTCACTGGATTTCGGGATAAAACCTGTTGTGTCGTTTTGCTTCTCATCACTCCATGCTAGTCTTTTTCTTTTTTTTTTCAATAGCTTTTGTTCTGTTTTGTTTTCTTACATCTTGAAATATTGTGATGTGGACGCGAATCTCGGGGAAGCAATAGTCCACTATCTTCCCATCTCTAAGAAATATGTTGAACTGTGCAATGCAGTCAAAAAGAATTATACACTTATTTATATTTAACTTTTCAATTTTACTGAATAATTAATAACGTATGGCGTATTTCCACCAGAAGCTAATAATATAATGCAACACTATCAATAGATATAAAGGACTTAAATATGCCAATCTGCCACTAGAGAGCTCTATCCCCACCAAGACATGACGATAAAATATACATAAGTACCTATTCATTACACGGAGAATCGTCACATAAATTCTGAATGTCAATTTTCTAATTTTAATGTTACATTGAATCAATTCTTTAATTTGTATCAAATTCTTTAATTTGCACAAAAACAATTCAATAATAATGTATTTGCGTGGGAGTGTGTTCCCTCGAATTAGTGAGGAAGGCGCTGTAGCTTCATTAGCTCAATCATCACTCTCTCTTCAGACTTCGTCGAGTCAACATCGGGCCATAAACTGCGTCGGTCATGAACATTTTGTGAAGCGTGTTGTGCGTGAGGTAAAACTATACATTTCCTTCAAACACATGATGCGACTATCTGGAACTGTCGTGAATATGGCTTTATTGTGATCGTGGAAACAGTGTGATGGTATAAACTTTAAATACTATTGATGGATCCGCACACCGTCAATACCTCCTACATCTTCTGACTGCCTGGGACGCTGTTCGCCAACTGAGCATCGGTAAATGCTACAAGAACGTAACTATGACCTCACATACCTTTCATTGGCCAGTGAAAATCTAACGAACAATATGATCTTTCATGATCAATTTAACCTACGAATTAATTGACGAATTCAATAACATTCAACATAATCATGCCTCCTTGATTATGTACATAATCATGCATCCTTTGTCTTTAAATTAATGCCATGTGTTTAGCTGTAAGTATTAGTATTAGATATTTTACGTGTATGTCCATTGATTTCGTGTGTGTTTAGGTCAGATTTTTGGTGGGATTATTGGGGAACGTGTTTGTCATTTTTTTGTAAAACAATATTTGTATGTCCATTGATTTATTGTTTGTTTTGTTATAAAATCATGGATATTCATGTCGTCCTCCAATTACAAAAATCTTTTAGTTATTAAAATCAAGATAATATCCACTCCCATAGCCTCCAGAGTTTTTGGAGTTATTTCAAGGTGTTATCCATAATATTTTTTCTGGAGGTTTCTGTAACTTCTAAAAGTTTTTCTTCTTGATTGAATGTTGTTTTTTTTTGCGTTAAGAGCTTGTTATCAGTATTCTTGGTTGATTTCAACATTACCCGTAATTTTCTTAATATATAATAATTTTTTAATTCATCAGTATCACTACACTTTATCATCGTGTGGTAAAGAACGCGCAGGTTATTATTTAAAGACATGAAATAAAAGATTGAAAATACTCACGAGATATTGTCGCTGTGTGATAGATATGTTAGGCTTGTATGACATCACATACCAGAAAATTTAAACATTCTATAAAAATGTGTAACAGACCCATAGGGTTTGCAGAGTAGACGTTCTATGATTTCTTGGCCTCGGTAATGATGCATCACATCGACTGTTTTGACCCCACGATAAACTAAGTACTAGTTTTAATAAATGTTTAACAGACCTAGGATCCAGTACGTACAGGGAGGTAAAAGTAATACACAACCTTCCTCGCCATAATTTGCAACTCTCGCCGTTCTGTCAGTAGTCCAGCATTCTAGTCACTGGGCTACTCTCGCTCCCGTGTTGTAGACTTATGAGCATTATTATAATGCTATAAAAGTACAACATACTCAAGAAGAACTTGGAAGCTATAAAAGAATTACCTTACATTATAAAGATATTTTTATATATAAAGAAATTAACTTTATTTCTTACCTATATAAAAATAAACATTGTTTTCAACTTCTTTTTTGACAGCGTTTGACCAAGTAGGGGGTAATAAACGAATTTACTCTCTGGAAACAAGCAAGGGACCTTCCCATCAATTCCGATCAAGGGCACAAGAGCAGTAGTGGATTTCATACATAAAAGAAGTTACTTAACAAATACGTGCTGTTATTCACTATTCCGAAATAAATCGAAAATATTAAATGCAATAAAAATTTAAGATTAATAATAACAAAAGTATTAAGTTCATTTCCGACTAAGTATAAATACGTCTCTACCCGAAGTAAATCCGGAGAACCGGTCGGGATGGGAAAAACTCGGGTAAAGATTGGATCGCGACTTGGGTAATGATACTTATACGATCCAAATATAAGCAATCAAAAACCTCCGCAAACAATTCCGTACAAACTGAGATCCACTTATTTTTGGACATCCCTAGTTAGTTGCAGTCGTAAGTTACGCAGGAAAAATAAGTTGACCCTTTCCAGATTCCTTCCCAATGGCACGACGCGGCGGCGGCATCGCTTGTCTGGGCGCCGAATCCAGCTTTGGGAGGAAGCGATCTTAATAAACGCTGTGGTTTATTGATGATGTCTCCCTTTCGGAATGCTGGTCGGTATGTCAGCGCTACAACAACTCTTGCGGAGGCCCCTGGGGTACGAGGTCATTCCCGAATTTTGCTAATGTACTTCTCGCAGAGAAGTCCAAAGAACTGAAGCTTATCTTTTAGATATTTTTTGTGGTAAAACTAAGGGTTACACGAAAATAAAATACTTTTAGACAAAAAAAATGGGGTAAAATATTTTGTTACTCGTAAAAATGTATTTATGAAATTAGTAAGTCCACCTTTACTCCACTAACGCGCTTTTCTCTTCTCATCTTGTAATGTGGTTTATGATAATAGATTGATATTCATGAAGAATAATACATGTTAATAAACCATATATTATTCATATAAATAGAGTATTCTTCCTACAACAAAGTCATGAAATCAGGGAAGTCGATACCAGAAATAAATCCCAGCCTTTCGGTACACGTCTTCGAATTTTTATTTCCATATTTACAATATTTTATTTGTCACGTGGTATAGTCACTTTGGAAATTCTCTCATCATCTATTTATGCAGCAAGTTATCAACGAATTTCATGGAATCTCTCTCTGCATATAATTTTTGTCTATCAATTACATCAATATTAGTCAAACTCTCCATTAATATTCCTAAAATTTTGGCTAGACCAAAACTTCGAAATTTTGCGAACGCTTCCTCCCAGACAGGAGGCATCCAAGAGGATATATTTTTTTCGCATCTATTTCAATTTTTAAAATTAATTTTAAACATCTCTCGGTACAGAAACGATGCGAAAGAATCACACGGAAAGACCAAGAGATTCGAAATTCGGCACAATTATACTACGCAACGATTTTCCAATGATTCGAGTAATATATTTTCACTTTAATGATTTTTTTAATTTTTTACCTAGACCAGTGACGTTTAGACCCATAACATCGAAATTTGGCTTGCTTGTTCTTCAGGGTAGGTCCATGTGGACCACCGAACGATTTTGTCGAAATTAGTTTTAGATTTGTCTTTATTTATTTTTAAGCGTATTTTGGTGTCAATTGTCGGACGGTGACCCCCGAAATTCGTCTCATGCGTTCTCGAAGGTAGATCAAGTGATTTTTTCGAAAGTTGGTTTCGATTTCCTTTACATACATCAGTAGTGATTGATAAGAATCGTAAGTACAAAACTGAATAGTTTCTCGCTTGTGAAGCGGAGGATTCTCAGTTAGTCCTCCGACATGAATGCGAGGAAATGCAATCCACCGCAAAGTCATTGGTGTCATAGCCAGTTTCCGTCCTTGCCGCGCACTGCTCTACTGCGGGCGTTCAACTCACCGCGAAGAAGGAAGCTCCCGGTGGACAGGTTCCTTCGCACGATAAGCGCTTTTTGCGAAAAGAGAGAGAGAGAGAACGAACGCGCGACAAATCGACAGAGAGAGAAAGGGTACGTGGGTCGAGGTGGAGGTCTGCAGCTAATTATATATGCGCGGATTGTTCTGCATCCTAATTAAGACTAATAGAGTCTTGTCGGAATGGAATTCGGCGCGCCGCTCATTGCTTCTTCTTCGTCTTCTTCTTCTTCTTTACTTTTTTTTCGTTTAGTTGTTTCGAGATTGCCGCTCTGGGCTTAGTGCCAAGTCTAGTACCTTTAAACGACATTACTTTGTGTAATGCTGCGAGTGACTATACGATCAACTTTAATCCAATCAAGTTATTATGCTATGATTTTAGATTTGCGCGGAATCCCCTCGAAGGATTTCATGTTAATCTATAAAAATTCATCGTAAATTGAAAAACAAGTGATATCTTTCAATTGTCATTCACAAAGTTTCTTTTGTAGAGTAATTATTTCTTGTAACATTTATTAAAACATGCATTATTCCAAAAAATTGAGTTAATTAATTTTCCCAATCAGAAATTCAACATCTCTCTTAAACTTCGTCATATGACAAATAAATAAACAAATAAAATGTCACAAATGAAACCGTCGAAGTATAAGTGTCTTTATTATTTTCGACTAGCTCCCCTACTTCATTTAGCAACTTCTTCTTTGTCGATCATTTTTCACCACGTTAGCTTTTTAGTTGCACGATTTATTTACTTATTCGACTCTGAGTCCCTGCAGTCCCCTACCAATCCCACCAATCCCAACTTCACTTCTCTCGTACAAAAACCCTCCGGCTAATAGCATTTACGTTGTCCGCTCCAGAATAAAAGGCATTATTAAAGACAACGTTGATAGGCTACGCGACCCGCTACACTGTTTCGTCTTCCAACCCTCACAAAACCGGCGTCAGAGGTCGATAAGCCATTTGATCTCTCCTCAATGACGTAAATATTTGACGCGTAACAGTCGCCATCACATAATAGGACTGTTTGGGACGTTAAGGAAATTACGAACTGTGGATGGGGGAGTTGTAGAGGATGTTTCCACGGGAACGAGAGAGCCATGGAAGGAAAGAAATTATTATTAAAATGTTGATATAACTGAATTAGCAGTGAAGTTCTTACGACTGGGTGAAGTATGTGGAAGTTGATGTATCTCTCTTAAGTCGGCGATGAATTAACATGGATGAGGACTCACGACAATATAAGGTTCATTAATTAAACTCATTTTTTAGTACACAATAATAGAATGATATTAGAATACAAAATTTATTAATTTTATATTTTGCCACAAGGAGAATATGAACTTCACTTTTCAAAATAAGTGAACTTCAATGTTCACTGTGCTATGTGAAGCATTTCACAAGTACGTCAACCCAATTCGTTTAGCTGGATATGTGTATTCTGTAGCGTAAATATTCCTGACGGCATCGCTAAATGCAACAAATACCTGTTCAATATGAACAGGAGCATGAAATACCAACAGAAGTATTGGAGAAAACATGTATTTTTTACAAGTCTAGGAGCTTCTGAAAAATAACGACCACCTTCGAAAGTAAACGGATTTATTTTGATGCTTCTATTTCGAATCATCTCGTGATTGTCAATAAGAAAAAGGAGAGAAAAAAAGAATTTTTCTCGTCCTGTCCTCTCTGATGTGGCCCAGGTGTCCGACTGCTGTGAACACTGGAACTCTTTGTCGATATGCTGGGAAGGGAGCTTACTCACAATATTGACGACATCTCAATATTTAGAGATTCCGAGACAACAGTCCACACCTGCGGATGTACAACTACTGGATTTACGAAACTCCTCCGAACATTTAGTGTCATACCGTCAACTCTATTCTAATTTTCTTCTCAACAAAAATGATGGGAATTGGACATTTAGGGGTTTCCCTTGTACGAGTGACTAGTCTTGTTTCCTCATCTGTAATGAGAAAGATCTCTGTTCTACGGTAGAAGACATTTAATGTAGGTCTAAGAACATGAACTTATAAAGATCGCTTACTCATGAAATAAGGTAAATTATTTTAATGAGCAGATGCTTCTTAAATGTAGTTCCAATATAATAAGAAGATAATTATCCAGTAACTATATCTTCCTTTACAAGATTGATCGATCAGTCATTATCATTTCTTGCATAATTTGAGGATTTAATTTTTACTATGAAGCGCTCTTTACCAAATTTTACGATAAACAAGGGCACATTTAGCAAAGAGAACCCGACGACCAAAAACACGCTATAATCATTAATCATTGTAATATACATTTTAATATGCACCTCACGTCATTTTTATAATATTAGATTACCAAAGTCACCATTACATTTGCTCTTATAGGATGGAAATACTGATCATTTATAATTCAGAACAGTATGCAATAGACAAAATTACTCTATTGAGAAATGTTCTTTGAAATAAAATTGTGATACTACTCGTTATTTTATACAATGTGAAGATGCAAATAGCACCAGTCCTGCTCGTATCCATTCCAAGTATCATAGATGACAAAGCTACTGAAGCAGTCTTCTCAGAGTTTGCAGATGGAGTTAGAAAATGTGTGTCGGTATAGTTTGTGGAAGCAATCCAGTGAGACGCGTCCTTCTTCCAGAACAAACAGTAAAAGAAAATCAGAATACCCCTTTTCGAAAATGTTTCTCAGAATTGAAGATCTTATTTAACTTTTGTCCTCAGCAAAATAAAAGAGAAATCCTGATTTTACTGAGAACCAACTGTGGGAAAATGTCTCAAAATATTGAAGTATTTTCCGGATACGATGGAGATGAGAGCTCAATAAACCAAATAGTTAATTATCGAGAAAATAGTATTATTTATTTTCTTTAGAAAATCTGGAAAACAATGTGTAGGTCTCTTTTCCTTAAGCCACCAATGGGCAACAATTGTAATTTTGAAATCGGAAGGATAAAGAATGCAAAGTTTATTAGTCGAATTATTTAAAAGAACGAATCATACATGAAGCTGTATTATGTTTTTTGAACTGTTTCCGAAAAGTAAAATTTGGTAGGTGTATGGAGTTTGAAAACATTTTTTTGTGAAATCATCATACCCTGACAATGTTTTAAAAGAAAAAAATGAAATCATGATTAATAATAAAAAAATATCCTCCCTGGATCTGCATCTCTACTCTCGTCCTATTCGTATTCTCAGTCCTCAATGGTCTTGTGTTGTGTTGTGAGGTAATTAGTACTAAGACAGCTCAAACCGTGATTGGTTGCCTGCAATCTGAATTACGAATATACTTCCCCTGTGCCCTCGCCACTGCCTCTGAGTGAATCAAATGGCTTCCGACTAACTTATTTTCCCCTCGGGGGCGGGGGCGGCACACGAAGCACGGGCACGGTGCGCACACCGAGCGACGGCGAGGCGGCGGCGGCGGCGGCAAAGGGCTCCCTGCACCACTCCTATCACCGCCGCCGCCGCTGCGTCACCCTCTTGGCGTCGCCGACCCTGCCTGCGTCACTGACGTGGAGCCTCGAGAGCGCTGCCCTGTCGAACTTGCCTAACGACGTTATACGCTGGTGCATTAAATGCTATGTAGTTTGCATGAGCGCGTCGACAAGAGACTGACGAGACGCGCGACGTTGGTGGTGTCGCGGGCTGTTGCCATAGGCACTGCAACTAAGTAGTGACAGAAGAAGTGTCAAAATCGCATGGCAAGGTTTGATAGGCTGTGATCACCAGACAAAGTATGCGTATATTTCTTTCAAATTTCTACATGTCGAGAAGATATGTGATGTCTTTCGGTCAGGTGAAAAAGGGTGAACAGGTGTGGAAGACGAACGTGAGGTGAATGGTTAACACCTCTGCGATCAATGCAGGAGTCCCGGGTTCGATTCTCATCTCGTCGCCATTTTCATCTTTCATTTTTATCAAGAGATGAAGAAGGTGGTGTCTGTAAATAGATAAAAAATAATATTCCTTTTACTGTTCACTTCACTGAGTATGTATTTCTTCCAGAAAATGTGGTATTGTCCCGCACTACTTCCACTCTCCAGAGTGTAGTACGTGAAAGAATAATCTGACTTGCGCCCATTCAGAGCAAAACAAATGTAAACATTAATACGCAAAAGTTTAAATGTACGAGGATAACTAATTGTCCGATAAGGAAGTTTGAAAAATACCACAAAAAGGTAGGATCGAATACGATGTGATAATAACTTCCTAAGCTTTATCCTAAACTCAAAAACGACGAATGCTCGACTGCAATGAACAAGTAACAATGAATATCTGGAAACAGAAGTCTCAATGACATATCCGTCGCAGCGGCAATTATTAGTAATGGGTTATCACGTACTGACAACTATGACAGGAAATCGACAAAACTGTCTGGAGGCTGTCTGGATTTGTCGTCCCAGATTTGTCGTCACAAACGGTGGGACTCTCGGAATGTAACTTCATAGAGTTCAATGGAACTGCCCCCACCGATGATAAACTAGCTGTGAAACGACGCAAGTCTCCGACATGTGGCTACCCAAGCACAGAGTATACTTCGCTCGATATAACAAATATATCAATGCACTGTCCTCTGTGTGGTGACCAGGGAGAGACTTCTCTTCATGCTCTACTAGAATGTCCAGGGTACTTGGACCTTCGACATGAAGTCACAAAAGAAATTAACTTAAACATTAACTCTCTCCTTAAGCACGATAAATTAAATGGCGTTTCTATGTTGCTCATTGTTTTATTGGTAGAAAGCTTTTTCGGCTGCATAGCAACCATCGTCAGTAAAATACACTGAGTATTGAGGAATATTTTTGGCGAATGCCTTGATAATGTTGCTAAAGCTCCACAATTACCAAGTAAACTCTCTCCTTAAGTTTTTACAAACTAAATTTGGATATAAAAATTTTAATGACTACTGTTGTACATTAATCAAAAGATGACTTCTTTTTGAAAATGATGAGTAACATTTATATTGTTTTAAAAGTGTTTAAAGGAATTATCAATTTAAATTTTGAAACTGGTATTTCTTTTCCTCGTATATTTATTTTTATATATTTTTGTGTTTACTCTAATTAAGTATTTGTGTAAGTACCATTAACAATGTGCTACCCTGCAGGAGACTTTCGTATCGTACAACTTATCAAATTCATCCTATATGCGAACACAACTACCCTATTCTATTCTACTTTACTACATTTCATTATTTTCTTACTACATAAAATATTAATTCTACAAAATTTTATCTTATCTTATCCTATTCTGACAGGCCCTTTCTATCCTACTTCATTTCAATATAAATTATTTTTGTATTTCTTTTTTGAAATTACCTACCTACTCTCAGTCTATTCTGTGTACTATTATCCTATTTTTCTTTTAAAATTTTAATTTTATTTTTATTTTATTTCTATCCTGTATCTTTTTCACTTATTTATATATCATTACCTTTATCTTTATTATTCTATTTTGTTTTATTTGACTCATTTTATTTCACTTTTAGTGTTATTCTAAACTTTATCTTTACTAGATTACTCAAGAAACTAATAACATCCAAATTAACTGTCAAACTTAATACTACAAAAAACTCATTTTCTATTTTAAATTTAATTCATTTTAATGTCAGTCAATGCGTAAATTTGAGCTGATTTCAAATCTTTCCTTCCGATGAAGCTAGATTGTAGACAACACCCGCCTCCTCGTCGCTAGGGACGCGCAACGTGGTCCAATGATTTAAGCATTGGATCATGGCTAAGCGGTGGTAAATCAGCTCGAACAAAGGTACCATTGGCTTCTTTATTTTTAAAGCCAAGTACATAATTTTTTCGGAACTTTGGTGACTAACCCTTTTGGCGTAAACTCTAAATGACAAAGGAGTAAGATACAAGCTCTGCTTAGGTGCTTGCTCCTAAATACAGGTAATTTTACTACTTGACGGCTGTTGACAAAATTTTTGGAAATTTGGAAATTTGAACCGCGGTAGTCAAGGAAACTTCCAGCTGCTGATTATGTGGTATCAGTGACAGCCCCGATGTGCCATAACGTCTTTGACAGGCGTAATGTCTCTCTTCTTTTAATTCTACTATAGTTTCGACCATTTTGACCGAGTCGGAAAAGACACCCGTCTTAATCGTCAGTGGGTTTAGTGTGTAAAACAGAAAGAATGGGGTAATAATATTTGTAATATTATAAAAGAATATTTGTAATTTCGCGCTGAATTATTCCATAAGAAATATCAGTTCTGAATATTAATTTAGGATACATAGACAATATTATCCCTCGTTGAATATATTTGAGCTCCGTGAAGCATCCTGTCTTTCTCTCCACTAGCTACTTAGAACATTTCCCTATCCTCCAGTTTCCAAATTATCTCACCTCCCCCTCCCTTCACATCCGTGACGGTACCTGAGAGGAGCTTCTTAGCTGCGTAGTGAGGTCGAGTTGCGGTCCATGCTTCCTGCATATTGCAAACACCTTCTAGGACTCAGACGCTCAGATACACCTTGTTACTTGTTACTCCTGGGGAAATTCTCTAGCAGAAGGCGAGTTCGCCCAGTTACACATACAGTTCCTTGAAACATCTTGAAATGAACATTACGTACTCCCTGATACCTCTATCAATGTTGTTATTATTATTATTATTGTTGTTGTTGTTACGTACAATCGAGAATTAATTCACATCGAGAACAGATTTTCTTAAATTGGTACATTAAGATATGTTTTCTGATTCGATGTAAATAATACTAAGTACTTAAATACTTTGAAATATCTCTGTGATCAACTATTTTGGGTCTATGTGAAGAAATGTCCCAAACTTTCCAAAACTAAAATTCGTTGGATCCGTTCGTTTTGTCTAATTGTGTGAAATTTTACGGCATTATATGGAAGCATAAGTGAAAGAAATATCACTTCCCTCGGGTTAAGAAATGCCGCAGCCGTAATCGGTTAAAATGATAATTAAATTCTGAAATATACCGTAGATTAAATCCCATTATAATACATCCTCGTTTATCTGGATACATTTATCACAACTAAACAGAGCTTAAATTTCAGACTGCCAAATAAAATATTCAGTCCCAAGAACATTATATTAAATTAATAAAATAACGTAATGACTTTCAGTGACACCCTAACTACCACCTCGAAAACGTAAAATGTAGAGTAGAATAGTAATAAAAAATATTTTGATAAATCTTGTCCGATTAAAACGGAGATCCAATTAAACAATATTCTTCTGAACTTATAAATCCATTCGATACATCAAGTTCCCTGCCTACTCCACATCTCTCCTCAACGATTCCTTCACTGAAAACTTCTTTTGGTGGAACAGCAAGTTTGATAATTTGTATCTCACCTCAACACACCAACACACAATTTACAAAAATCAGCGATATGGAAGGAGTGAATTATAGAAATTTCGTATTCCGAAGTGAGTTTCAAAACCATACATTTGAGTGAAATGTAGGAGTAACAAGGTGATTTTGAAAAACCTATGTAATTACGAAAAATTTATATTGTTTGTATTTGTTAGCTAATTAGAATGTATTCTACTATGTTACTAATACACCTTTCGTACATGCACGTTTCAAATTGATCAAAGTTATTTTAAAATTATATAAATTAGATTTCGTTTATGGGTTATTCTAAGGTTGAATCTCCTGGGAAATTTTTTTAGTAAATTCGAGAATTTGTTATGTTTAAAAATTATTTTCATGCGAGTACCCGTAAATGCTGATTTCCTAAAATTTTATTTTATCTATTTATTTATCTATTTATTTATCTATTTATTTATTTATCTATTTATTTATCTATCTATTTATTTATCTATTTATTTATCTATTTATTTATTTATCTATTTATTTATCTATTTATTTATTTATTTAGTGTCCTTTGGCGAGGTTGAGACCACGAGGCCTACTCTTTTACCTCACCGTGACTTGGGTGAGGAAATTCGAAAGGAGAGATGTTGGATTGCCAGGGAACTTACGGTACCAAACCGACATTAGTCTTTTGGCGAGGGAAATCTCAGCTGAAAACCTCAACTAGTTCGACTGAGCAGGGTTTGAACCCACACTCTCCCGCTCAGCGGTAACGTGGAAGCGAATTCGCAACCATGAGACCACTGCTGTCGACATAATAGAAATATAATCATTTGTTCCACTGCAGAATTTCATTCTTCCCAAAATTTTAGTTGGGATGAGAGTGCAGCAATCCCCATCACTCCTGTGGACTATGATCAATGTGTCGTAGTTTTATGAACCCGTTCATTTGCGACATGTGCTTTTTATAACACCACGGAAGTGCAGCTCTAACTTATTCATTTCTTCCCTCCCATCCCTCACCCCATCGCTACCTCTCCCGGAGTATCCCCGCTGCAGAGAGGCTCCTTTTTACTTTCTTTATTTCTCTGTTTGCACACTTCTTTGCTAACGCACAAAAAAGGCAGAACATAAAAGACGAAAAAAACGATCTCTAGAGGAAAGGTCCACTGTTGCGAAATTTTTATGTAACAAGATAAAAGAATTCCATAGGAAGAGCTTCATGGACGGGAAGAAAAGGTTTCAAAGGGAGTGGAATGAAGAAAAGGGGAAAGGTTATTTTTTACGCCATGAGCAGAAAGGAGTTGTGTGTGTTCGCGACCTCTCCTCGTGTCCTGTCCTCTGTCCCTTACTTCACTCTCTCTTTCTACTCAAGCCCTGTCTCCATCTCCGGTATCTTTTCTTTCCCAAACTAAATGATCATCACCAGAAATATTCCCACTCGTATTTCACCATCTTTGGTGTATATCCTTTCCTACTCTCACTGTCTTCTCATTATCCGATTCTAATTCATTGCAAGTTATTGACGACTTCATATATATATAT